>NDGM011084451.1:0-14595 GCA_002564305.1 Octomys mimax | reverse complement strand
GCGCCAAGGCCAGTTATGATCATGCCAAAAGGCCTTCACCATGTTTCCTCAGAAGCTGTTGTCTTTTTCCCAGAGGATGTGCTTCTTTCTCCACTTCTGGCACTATCTGCTGCCTGCAGCCTGTACTCTAGAGAATAGATTAGAAAACGATACATGGCCAAGATGCAATAGCTTTCACGGCAGCAGGAATCTTTAAGAGCAGGGTGCTTTGGTGCGGGCTAGGTAACCCCTCACCCAAACAATGGATCAAGGGACTCATTTTCACGCTACAAAGTAGCCTCGGGGCTGCTTCTTGGCATTGAGGACTGGGGCCACAGCCTGGGTCTCCATCACAGTGAGGTTACCTGGAGGACAAAAGTGGGACTGAGCCTTTCCTGGCTGACCTGTCTTCAGGCATTGCCCACTTGTCTCTACTGGCCTGAAGCATGCCTTCTTCATCTTCTCTGCAAACAGGCTGGTGTACACGGAGACATCCTGGCTGTGGTTTCTGCAGCAAAGCTGCTTCTGACCGGACAAGGGCGGAAGAGCAAGGAGTCTTGGCAGCACAGGGTAAATAGTCTGAGGGTTCAGAGTCCAGCCCTGCATCCCCCTAGTGAGCAGACTGATGATCAGGCCCATGACAGTGGTGGAGTTGTGAGGCCTGTACCATAAATAAGACAGGGAATAGAACAGCTGTAATCTTATGGGATTGGAGAGGGCAATCAAGGGCATCAGGGTAATCACAGTCACACTGGTCAGATTGCTGGACAGGGAGAAGATGGACACATTAAGGGAAGAGGCTGCTATGCCAGAGCCCACACTGGCCACTAGGCTCTGATGCCAATCAGGAAGGCCATGAGGAGTCCAGCCAACAGGCCCACGATGACACCAGGAAGGTTGGCACAAGGACAGAATATTCCAAGGCAGAAGAGTTTAAGCAGTGGACCTCCAATCACGCCAAAGATACTGATTTCTGCCTGCAGTAAGGGTCCTATATAGGCCATTCCCAAACAAAGCAGCCCATAGCCTAATGGAGGTTTCTGCAAAGCATGATGGCCTGGGTCTCAGAGAATTCAGGGAACCAGGGTTGAATCAGGTCTTCCATTGTGAGAGTTGCCAGTGAATTAAAAGCAGAGGATATGGTGCTGAGGGAGCCACTAAAGAGGCAGGCAACAAAGAGCTCAGGCAGGCCTGGCAGGTCTGGAGGTCCAGGAGGTCCATCACAAAGTAGAGGACAAGCTGGTCAGGATCTGCCTGAGCCTGTTGGCTGCTCAAAGGAAACTCCTGATAATCGGCAAACGTGACCAGAGCAGTGAGGCACCTCATAGAGAGCTCTATCTGCTGGCAAGGGAGCACTGCATGTAGGAAAGCACAGCAGCCTTCCCTGTGTGGGAACTGAGGTAGCACTGCTCCTGAGCCTGGCTCACCCCATACAAGGAGAGCATCAAGAAAACACCCCTCCAGGCCAAGGTCCAGAAGTTGTGCTGCACAAAGGGGTCTGGATTCATCTCGATCCCAGAAATGAGGCCATGCTGGGAAGCCACGCCCCACACGTGCCCCATGCTGCTTATTTTGGCCATCCCCACAATTATAACAGCCACCTGCCCCAGGAACACGACCAATGTCTGGAACACATCCATCCAGATGACAGCCATCAGCCTACCCAGTACAGTGTAGATGATGAGGGAATACCCAGAGTCAGCACTGAGAGCCACAGATCAAAGCCTGTCACTGCTTTGAGGGCCAATGATGGCGCATAGAGCACATCCCTCATGTAGATCACCATCTACAGATCTGCAAATCTGCACTGCTTTATTGAATCAGAGCTCCAGGTACTCATAGGTCTTGGTGAGGTGCAGGTGGTAGAAAATGGGATGAAGACATGAGTGAGGATCAGCAGCCCCAGAAGGTAGGAGCAGCCCAGGAGCCAATACTGGGTCCCAAATCAGTAGATCTCAGATGGTACGCCCAAGATGGCCACAGCTGACTGGAACGTGGCTAGCAGGGAGAGTGCCACAGGCAAGTAGCTCATTTTGTGGTCTGCCATCAGTAGCTGGTCAACAGTATGGTGCCCCCCCCCCCACGACAAGTATGGTAGAGCCCAATAGCCAGGGAGAGCAGCAGCAGCAGGGAAAACACCAAGTAGTCCACACCTGGGAAGACAGGGGTGGTGCGGGTCGAGTCTGAGGTTGTGAGGAGCAGGGCCAAGGTGCTCATCCCTACACTCATCCTCATTGTGTCTGCTCTCCTAAGCCAGCCATTGCTTTGCAATCTGGGAGACTCCTCAGGTGGGCAGGACCAGGCAAGCAGCTATGAATTGGCTCTCAGCCGGCTCACAGTCTTCTGCCGCCCAGGGACATGGTCCAGGGAGAGATCCGTGGTTCAGCCTGGACTACCATAGCTACAAAGACCTCTTTTTTCTTCCCCAGATCAGCATCACTCCCTTTTCCCTCTTTCTTTCATGGCTTTTCTCTTGCCTCCGCACATGCTGCATCCACCACCTCGCTGCTAGCACTTTATACCTATTCCATTACATTTATTGATTGATTGATTCATTCATTCATTCAGTATTTTAGGGAAGGGTCTACAGGGTGTTCAGGGTCTCACTACTAGATCAGACTCAAAGTCATCCGCCTGTTTACAATCCCCCAAGAGCTGGGATTACAGGCGTGCGCTACTACGCCCAGTCTCAATTTCCATTTCAGCGGACCCCCAGAGCAGGGCTGGCACCGCAGGCCCAGGGATCTAACCCCCGGCCCCTGTGCCTGATTGCAGGCGCTTTAATCCACTGAGCTATTTGGCCAGCCCTTCTATTACTTTTAAAGATTACTTTCACTTTTCTTTTTTTTTTATTTCTGAGTATTTCGGTTTATTTGCCAAATGAGGTAAAGGACATTTGCATGATTTTGTCAAGGATTTGCCTTTTGCTTGCTTGTGTTTTAACAGGGATTCTTTCAGGCTTTGTAACTTAGCTCATAGTCAGAAATTAAGACTTCATTTAGCACTTTTTTAGGATGTGACCTGAAAGATTGATGACAATAAACATTCTATGTGTGGAATACAATTCTAAATTCGTCAGTTGTACTCTAAATTGTTATCTATGTTCATGAGCAGCAAAATGAGTTTTAATTTTGATTTTAATTTTCTATTTGTTGAATATATTGTTTCCTCTGATTCAGATGCTGAGGCACTTTAATATCCAAAAATCTGTATCTCTAACCATTACTTTGAATTGTTGCAGGTGTACTTTGTATCACTCATTTTTTTTGTTAGCGTACATGTGATTCCTCTCATTGCTTATAAATCTTTCTTTATAACAAAAGCAAATCAAGCCCAGGACTGAAAAGCCTAATGTGTTAGATGGTGAGTATCTATCTGGATTGAAAAGAGCTGTTACTTCTGTTATCACATTTATCATAGAATTGTCTTCTACTTATGGCAATGCTACCATTTTTGTTTCATAATAATGAACATACTTATATAACTGAATTTATGAAGTGATTCAATTTAAAGGAACTAATATGTAAATGACAATAGCATACGTGAAATGCAAACATAGTAAGATGTCAAAGAACTTATTCAGAAAATAAGGATGATAAATTCACAATCGTCAGAGTTTCTAGCCCATCAGTAACTATAAATTGATGCTTATCTTCATGAAGTCCTTATCAGTATCTTTCTTCATAAGGAATATGCTTATGAGACTCATATTGAAAGTTTGGGAGAGATCTGTCTGCACAGAATAGGCATCACATTATGATCAAAGCTTTTAAAAATGATGACCTACCTAGTCAAGGCAAATAAATTTGATTCTAAGTAGTTGGTAGCTTATATCACAACTTATTAGAAAAGAAATTCCAACCCAAACTATTTCTGAAACCATGAAAATAAAATGAAAACTCAGTCAAAGATGAACTAGGAAAATTAAATTTGTTTGTTAAATCATTGCTTCAACATCACCTGGCAACCTATTTGACTATAGATGTCCTATGGCCACTATGAAAATGGAATTAGAAATTTTAGTTTGGGGTCCTATTTAAGAGTTAGAAACAATATAATGTAGTGTTTTTGACTGTTGACAATGCATTCTTGGATAAATATATTACATATATAATGATGGTGGCATATAAACATAAATATATAATTATTTCATAGGGGAAAATAGGTTATATTTATAGTCTACAAAAACAAAAGCAAAGAGGCATGGTGGCACATACCTGTAATCGATGTAAATTTGAGGTCAGCTGGGGCTATAGAGCAAGAACATAACTAAAACAAAACAAAACAAAATAAAACAAAAATCAAAATAGATACACATTTGATTTACAAATATTTACATCATAAGATACTTATTTTCATTTTCTTGATTAGTACTAAATATTGTATTTTAGGGAATAAGTAAAATTATCTTATAAGAAATATTACTTTACTTAGCAGTCATTGACAATTTATTCTCTATATCAATTAAAGGCAATTATTTACAAATTATTTTATTAAGATTACTTTTGGGGGGCTGGCCAAATAGCACAGTGGATTAAAGCATCTGCAAGCAGGCGCAGGGGCTGAGGGTTCGATCCTTGGGCATACTGTGCCAGCCCCACCCCTGGGGCTCACTGAAATAGTGATTGAGACTGGGTGTGGTGGCACATGCCTGTAATCCCAGCACTCAGGAGAAAGTGAGTCAAGGCCAATTTGAACCTCATAGTGAGACCATGTCTCAAAATGACAAATACCTGCATATTTTTATTGGTGTTTGTAATACATAATAATTATATATTTTTAGAAATTGTTTCATAGAAATACCTTATTTTGATCACTTTTTAGCACCTTTGTTTCCTTTATTTTCCCAACTGTCCCTCCTGCAATACTTTTCTCCACCTTCAAAAAGTTCAAATAAGATAAATATCTCCTCTAAATTACTTTGCAAAAGTTCAGTCATACAGAATATTTCTAGTCAATGTCATCCTTCCAATAAAAGATCTACTGAAACTATTTTTCAAAATTCTCATGAAAATTGAAATCAAACAAGCAGTTATTAGGAAGACTAGTCTATCCCCATGGTAATGACAGCTATAAAAAGCTCAGCACATTATTAATATGAATACAGAACTCACATTTCCGTAAGAAATCCATGTGAAACCCACACATAAAACTATGTTACTGTATTTTTTGGGCTGCAATCTTATTATTTATCCAATGAAGTGGAGATAATATTTATGCCATTGTTATGGAGACTGGATATTAGAATGGATTTAAAGTTCTTTGTGCTGACTCATAGTGAGAAATCTCTTACTTTTTCAAAGTCAGGATTTGATATAATTGTTTTTACACAAGACAAAATGCATTCATGAAGGCTACTCAGAAACAAACATCTTAGTTATCAAACTGTACCAAACAAAGTACTTCAGAAAATGACAAAACTGTTACTATCTATAAAGAATCTGTTAGCTCGTTTGATTTGTTATAAGAATTGTCTTGAGATTATGTTAGGAAAATATAGTCAAATTTATACCATGCTAATATTTTGAAGTAAGAGTATAAGATTTGTAAAATCCTTATAATTCTCTTGTTGAGCGTTATAAAAGTTGACTTTAGTCTATAATGACTATTTCCTACTAGTACTTTAATTAATTAGTCCTTTGAATTTTCTGTATACCGAAGACATCACAAATAAAGTCTTTTCAAATATAAAGAAATAAATGTATTCAATTTGAAATGAACAATATTTTTGGAAAGCATTGAAAGAATGGCTATTGAATGGAGTGACATGTGTTATCTGATGATGAAATGGCTCAAAGTTCCACACCATCATAAGTCACAGTAATTTAAATTTCTCAAATGTCATGAAAACATCTTTGCTGTTACATAGATACTCAAAATTTATACAATACTCATACACAAATTAATTTTCTTATAGTATCATTGTGTTTAATTTATTTTCAAAACATCATTAAATGTTCCTGAGACATAATGGATATTTAAAGACTCCATCAAGAATTTCCTATAATGTTCTTTAACTCAGTTAAAAGAACACACATACAAAAATCTGAGTACTAAATTTGCTAATGTCCATATTTGTTTGCAATTCATACAGTAATATGTTTGCAAGAACTCCAAGCTGTAAGGAAATATTCTCTTTCTGCTAATTCTTACCACTATTTCTGGATCTCCATTATATTAAAATACTTTTGTATATAATTGAGGAGACAAAAACACTAAAGTGCCTGCAATGGATTGTATTTTTGTATGGATAAGAACAAGAATCTTTGAACAAAATAGTAAGAACAAGAATGTTCGGGGAATAATGTTAGCGTCTAGGATTAAATATTAAGCACCCTGGGAGTAGGCGAGCCATGTAGAAGCCAAGTAGACAGGATATTAAAAGACAGGATCAATATGCAAGAAATTGGTGAGAGTTTTCTTGCTTCTTTAATGTGTTAGAGCACTGGATGACAGTTCTTTGACAACCATTAAAAAATCATGTACAGCATGGGGGAGGAAAACATTTGCTAAGACTATTTGTAGTCTAGGCTTGAGAGAGCATAACTCACTACTGCTTTGAAACCTATCAGGCACAGGGATGAGAAAGACGTGAAGTAGTAGCCTCATCATGGATGGAACCTAGCACCAGCTAAAAGTTAGTCCGAAAGGTGAGGTAGCACTCTCTTTATGGGTGGAGGGCATTTTTCTGGATGAAAATAACTAAGAGAAAATAGAATAAAGAACTTAGTCAGAAATTTGGTTTGTAGCTATACAAAGAATATTGTGATTTCCATGCTAGTGTTGTCTATCTTCACTAAAAGAAAGAGAATGTGGCTTTAGAAGGCTTCATCTCATAGGTAGAAGCCTTGTACTTGATATAGTTTTCTTTAACTTATTTCTCTTCAGAGGAGAGAAAATAAAACGACAGACAGAGAATAAGTATATTTAATAATTAACTTCTACTTCATTAGACTTCATGATATCACAAACTAAGCATTTCTTTCAGAGTTGCATATACTTCAGGATTCTAATCATTATAAAATAGACTGTAATAAAATCATATTGCTACATAGTCATATGGACATTTCTGGAATTCGCTGTTTTATTTTTTAATGTATGTGTTATAGGGTCTCACTACGCAGCTTGGGCTCATAGTGATCCTCCTGTTTTCAGCCTCCCCAACTCTGGGATTACAGGTGTGTGCCACTAGGCCTGGTCTCTGCGGCCAGCTCAGCACTGGCCCTGGAGTAGGGGCTGATGCATCATGTGGTGCCAGGGATCCAGCCACAGTCCCTGCACTTGCCTAAGCTTGCCTAAGCAGGAGCTTTAGTCTGCTGAGCTATCTCATGGGCCCCTAGGGTTTGCTTTTTAATACCTCTTCCTTCAGGAGAATCAATGGAGAAATAGATTTTACATAACTAACATGAAAATAAACCTTAACATATATTTAATTATTTATTTATGTGTGAGGAAGCAAATCAGAAAAAGTGGTTATTGCGCTAATTACTTGTGCTACAGTAGAGAAGAAAAAGTACCTGCAAATTCTTAAATGTTAGCAGACTGCAGAGATTACTGTGTATAAAGCCCTACCTACAGACATACAATCTGAAACCAAATCCTCTAGCAGCGTTCTGAGACAGTGTTTTTTCTCCATTTCTTTTTTAATCAGATAAGGGGTGATTGAAGACCTCACTTCCATTTTTCAGGTTTGTCAAAAATAAGTTAAAAAAAAAATAAAATCACAGCTTTCTTGGGATAGTACCATATCTACCTTCTTTTAACACCCTTTAAGCTGTACATATTTATTTTTAAAGTTAACAGAATCCTAGTAAATGAAATGAAGCAGAAAGTGTTGATGTGTTCCCTGTAATCGCTCTTGATGGGAAATGGGCTCCGAAAAGTTCTTGCAGTTATTTTCACCCCACACCAGGACTGCAGATTTAAGGAAGAGGCAGCACTGGTGTGGAATTCCAAGCCATTTCCAGACTGTTGATAAGAGGAGATTTACACCCTGGAGGCAAGCCTCTATCATTAGGACATATGTTCAGTCAAAGCTGAGTTGTGAGTACCTATGTAAGTAAGGAAAAGCAAAATGATTTCTGTAGCTTAGAAAAAGTGAAAGGAAATTCTATTATGATGGCAGAGACAAACTTAAATTCTAGGATGGAAAGGAAACGACCTCCTTAGTCAATTCGATGGAGATGACTAAATACAGTTTGGTCTCGGGGAACTAGTTCCTTCAGTATATATTAGTGCCCTGTTTTAACAGGGTAGAAAGGGGAAACACAAAGACCTTGGGAAATTGGCCTAAAACACCACATCTAATACATGAATTTCAAACACAGGCACAAACCACTTAGCCATGGAGGAGCCCACTGTTTGCTGGCGGGCTGTGCATCAATGTGCGTCGGGAGGGCAGGGCTTTGTCTGGAGCTCCTTGCTGTGCCTGTTCCTGCAGCTCCACGGACTTCCGTATCTGATCTCCAATTTTCTTCCTTTGCATGTTATTTTTCATTCTCAAAATTTCTTTTTTTTTCTTCTTAAAATTTTTAAACTCAGCTGTATTTATTACCTCTTAGCAGCATACGACCTGGGCACTCACTTCCATTCACAGGCCTTGTTCAAAATTTCTTAGAATAAGATTTTCATTCTTAACTCATTTCTGAGTTTCTGACCACCATCTGGGAAAACCGAAAGATGCTATTCAGCTGCTGAGCTTTTAGAGGCTGTCCTATTCAAAGACGTTCTTTGACAATCTCCTTAAGGACAAAGAGCACCTGAAGAGCTGCAGACAATAGTCAATAAGCTAATTACCATCTTAAAGGAAGAATCTGACGGGAAGGTTTTTGCATTTTCCTAAAATCGTAGCTCAACTATGTTACACTCTATAATCACAGCTAAAGCAGTGTACTAGCATTTTGCATTTAGAACCAAAGAGATTTCTCCAATTGTGTATCTTCACATATTTTTGTCTGACTCCCTCTTTCCTTCCTTTATTTTCCTAATCTTTAAAATTTTCACCTGTCTCTCTTAAACTCTAGTCACTGTATAATCTTTCTTTCATTAATCCTATTCATCCCCAAGGAAATATGATACATATTCCTAGTGCATTTAAAATATTAATGCATTTATTGAAAAAATATTAGATGGCCTTTGTTTTTAAATTTTTAAATAGGCTTCCTTCCCTTCTGTTATTGGAGTCTTAGGCCAGGGAACGGTCCAACTTAATCAGACGAGGACTGGCTATTTGCCCCAGAAACCAAATGGTTAAAATCAGGAAAATAATCTATTTAATATGATTATACTGGAAAAATAAGGGGAATGAAGAGTTTTAAGCCCTAGCTTTGCATACACCGATCAGGACTTGAGTTTCAAGTAGAGAGGGAATGAAAGTGGGAGGCAAGATGTGTATCCAGTTTGTTCTTGATAAGATAGATACTACTGCTTGGGGTAGAAGAGTCATTTTAATGCTTGTCACAGTGTTTTTATCCATCAGCCCTGTGATTTCTAGTGAATGACTCTAAGTAGAGACAAATACAAAATGGAGGTAGAGATGCAAAGTTTTTATCCTGCGTTTAGTCTCTCACTGGATATCTGCAGATGCATGGAAAGATTTTTTTTTTCAAAACCAGCCTCTGATTCCTTGTCACATTCCTACCTCCCAGAAGACATTATAAATATGCATGGGTTTATCAGGGAACATCATTTGCTGAACAGTCCCATCCCCCTTTTGGTAATATTTTAATTCCTTACAAAGAAAAACAATTTTCTTCCCTTTCAACTTTCTTTATAACATGCATTTAAGATTTGTTAGACAAATAAATGTGTGATTGCAAAATGTAGTACTCTATTACTTCACTAAAATAGCATAAAATTATTTTGGATTTCTTTCCTATTTCAAAAGCTTAGGAGAATGCTATTTTATTTCTTTTCTCTTAAACAGTTTGACTTAATTTCTTTCTTTCCTTTCTCTGTCTCTCTGTCTCTGTCTGTCTCTGTTTGTCTCTGTCTGTCTCTGTCTGTCTCTGTCTGACTCTCTCTCTCTCTCTCTCTCTCTCTCTCTCTCTTTATTTCTTACTTTCATTCTTCCTTACCAGGGATTGAACTCAGGACCCTTTGCTTGCCAGGCAAGTGTTTATTCTACTGATCTATCTGCCCAGCCCAACAGTTTGATTTTAGATTTCTTCTCAACTGTGAGTCAATTATTCCAATTCATATTGTACACTATTTGCTGCTGTGGTTTGGAACTTAAACACTCCCCTATAGCCTGAATCTTTATATTTCAATTCCAAGCTTGCCTCTATTGACAGGTGATAGAAACTTTAAGAGGCTGGGCTGGGTGGCAGATCTTCAGATACCTGAGGGTATGTCTTCAAAGTGGATGATGGAATGCTAATCCCTCTATTCCTCTTTCCTCCTTTCTCCTCCCATCTGTTGTCTCCTTTCTTTTTATTTATTTATTTATTTATTTCTGTATTTAGGACAGGGTCTACCGGGTGTCATTACATAGATCAGACTCGTAATGATTCTCCTGTTTTCAACCTCCCAAGTGCAGGGATTATTGGTGCACGCCACCACACACAGTCTCAATGGCTGTCTCAGCATGCTCTGGGGTTGGGGCCAGCACAGAATGTTGTGGATCGAACCCCGGCTGCTGTGCTCTGCCTAAGCAGCTTCTTTAGTCCACTGAGCTATCAGGCTGGCCCTCCTCTTGCCTCCTTTCTTCTCTTCTGCTATGACTAATCACCTTGCCAAAACCCTCAAGCCAATAAGACCAGCAATCCATGAGTCTCCAAATTCTTACTAAAATAAAACTCTAAATTTACTACCCCAAGTACTTTGTCATAGTAACAGAAAGCTGACTAACAAAAACAGTCAGCAACTTGTGATGTAATCAGTGAAGATAGAATAAGATTGATTCATGATAAGAATTGTCAGAGCTTTAATGTGAGATTATTGCAGTACAAATTTTCCTTCATTGACATTTAATATTTTTTGTAGCATGTCATGATAGAGCTACTGCCCTAGAAACACACTTTGAGAAATATTTCATTCCCTTACATTTTTGTATATATTATACAATAAAACAGATGTCTCTATAAACTTTGTCTTTTATTTTATTTTTATAATAAAGACAAGATTATATTCAAATGATGTCTAAAAAGAAAGTATACAAAACAAGCAAAGAAGTGTAGTATTGATATTCTGTTGATTTAGAAATAACTTGGAGACGCTTTTCTAGGGTTCATGCTCCTCTGATTCATATATTAAGAGTTAAAATATAGATTTGAGTTATAAACAGATGTGACACACTGAAGGAAAACAAGATCTAAAATGGTCCACTTCTGTTTTCCCAAGATAACCTGAATGGAAATTTTACTTGGTGAAGATTTTGAATTTTCTTTTAATTTAGAGATTAAAATCATCCACATTCATCTATTAAGATCTTAGATATCTGAGTCCAAAAGATTGCCATGTACCTGAGGTCTTTAACCCAAAATAAAGTTAAAAACCTGACCATGATGTGTTTAAACAGAATTACACAAAGGCATACACAAGGATTACAACAAGACTGTTTTGATGAGTTCTGATCAGACAGCATGAGCAGGAAGGTCTATTTTGGGGAGCTTTTTAAAATATATTGAAAAGTCAGAAAGTTTACTTGAAATATGCCAATTTTATAATTGATACTACTGATCATAAAATAATAATTACTTGTATATACTCTTATGGATATTTACTTCTATTCAACTTCTAAAGAAAATTATCATCTTCCAAATACTAGCAAAGGCTGTGTGTTTGCCAAAAATTAAACACGTTTATGAACTAATACACCATATCTAAAATTTGTTGTAGTTCAAACTGCTTAAACTTTTTGGTAATGGAGTTTTGCTGATCATTTTAGTTCTTTGGGTTGTCAGCCTACATTAAAAATGACTCTTGTCAAACTAAGGTATCTTAACCTTCAAAAAGAAACATTAAGCATAGCAAGCATTGGCATGTTGACCTAATTTTTCAAACTTCAACAACAACAGTGACCTCTTTGTAATTAATACAGCATCAAAGTTCCTTCCAAAGGGCACAATGATAAAATCTATGAAGACTGTCCAAGGTGGAAATGAGAAAATTAATAGAGGCAACCATGAGTGCATGAGACTATATTTCTGTTTTCTGTTTTGCTGCTTTTCCAGTTCCTACTGAGAAATCCCACACAGAGTTGTTAATCAAAGTTCCACTGGATTTTTTCTCAATCTTTCACAGTGATTCATAAATGAAAAGTTAAATCTGAGATATACAGCTTTAAGACTAAACAAATGTAAGCTTGGCTATTTTAGAGTTGGAGAAAAAGGTGGACAATTTTCTTTTTTTATCATTTGGTACTAACTGAACTTACTTCACACTTTTCTGTTGCTCAAACATGAATTTCAAGGACTTCATTTGATTTTGTGCCTTTATTTCCAATGTCATTTGAATACAAGCATGCAGAATTAATTCTGTTGTAAGAGAGGTCATCTTACACCATGGAGTTGAGAGAGAAGTTGGTCTTGCGCCATTCCAAATTTAGCAAGAATATCCCACTGTGCACAGACAGTTGGTCTACATAATTGCCAGAAAGGCTCTGGCTTTATTTTAGAAGCTTATGAAAATAAGGGTCACCCTCTGCCATAACAATATCCAAGCACCCTTGAGCACCTGTTTCTTCAACATGCAAAACCTTTGCTCAGTCTATGCTCAGTAATCAGGTTGCAGCAGAGAGATGTTTTCTAAAGCCTGCTGCTTTTGGTACTCACCCTAAACACTGGTGCTTTGGCTTGAGGGATAAACAATGACTTCCTTTGACAATACTAACTGTGAATATCTGCTTTGACCTTACCTTCTTGAGAGCATGCTTCAAAGACCTTACATTGTTAAAATAAGTATAAAAAGACACGGTGACACTGTTATATACAAGTAATATAAGGATAATACCATAAATGTCTGATTTAGAGGTTATGAGCAAAGGATTATAATTCTACTCCAATGAGCATAAGTATTTCTTTCATCAAGCTTTCTGTGTTTGAAGTTTGTTTCTAACATTTAAAACCTGGAAGAGTTTTATTCAAGGGTTCTAATGACACCATGTTTAAACAGTCAGAATGCCTGGAGATGGGGGTAAACGTTCCTCAATATCAGAACTGAGCTGAGATTCCATCACTATACCTGCCACCTACCTGTACCTAGTCTGTTTTGCATATCACTTGGGGATTTGAGTTTGCAAATCTTGTTTGAAGAGGATCTTCAGGTGTGGAGGCTGCTTCTGGGTGTCTCCTGGAGGCTGCAAATAGAACACAGCATCTTTATGTGATGGCATCTAAAAAGACTGATTTTTAAATCATTGAACTTTATATTTGTATCTGTATATACCAATAGCAGAAGTAGGTATGGTAAAAAAACTGACGTAATATAGTATTACAGAGTGGTACTCAAGTGGGCCTGAAATTCTGTAAATGTATGTTTCTTACCATAAACATTTAAGATTTTCATATACATTTATCTTCTTTGCTTTTCTGAAAAGCCTGTAGATTTCACTAACTTACTTCTGGGCTGAGTCACATAGTGGTCTGTGCATATTATCGTTTGTCTGTTCCAACAGGCAGCATTTTATTTTGCTAAGATCTAAGCCATGATTTAAAACTAATAGCTACTTTCATGGCATACAAGCATTAAATATGTGGAAATGACGTTCAATTACTCTTCATAGCATTGTTCGACATTTTACATACTCTCATATGTAACAACTTATTTCCTGTACCAGTGTGAAGGATAGGCAAAGTAGATGTTATTTTTTCCTTTAATTGTCTCTGAAAATAAATTTGACTCTTCTTCAAAAGCAAATAAATAATTTCTACAACTATCAGAACAATTCTATTTTATTTTATATAAATAACATTTCTGAGTATATTCTGGAACTATCTAATCAGCAATTGAATAAATACTGTTTTGTGCTGAAACTTAACAATATGATTCCTAGAATTAACAAGTATGAGTTCCACAATGCATGGATTGTGTAGCATAATAGCTCTGAAACCTTGGGCAATTTGTTATATTTTTTATTTATAAAATAGAAATAATTATAGTTACCTTATAATACTACTGTGCATATAAATTAGATAATGCCTGGTAAATACAGCTGGATAGAATATAATAGGAATTCAATAAATAGTGCTTACTAGAACTGCAAAAAGTTTCAAAGGCAAAGAGAGTATTTGAATACACCAACCTTTTTGGCTGAAACAGTTTAGCCTATTTAAATGTAATGTTCTTTTGATAAATTCAATAGCTAAGGAAAATGACTAATATATAATTTAGGATGTTAATAAGTAATTATTGTATTTTTGAAAATGCTCCTAAAACCCACTGAACTTACACCAGAAAAACTTATCTGAGGTTATTATACATTTATCTGCTGAAAATTTTTGAAAAACGTTTAATATTTACTCACTAACAAGGTTTTAAAAATACATGCCGTGCTCTAAAGCAAAATGCTTTCAATATTTAATTTCATAGTTATATTGACAAATGAAAGTCTAGGGGCTGGTGAGATGGCTCAGTGGTCTAAAGCACCCACTTAGAACAAGTTTAGCAAAGCACAGG
>NDGM011084450.1:0-14207 GCA_002564305.1 Octomys mimax | reverse complement strand
CGGCCCCAGAACACCTAGAGTGCCATGCCAGTCACTTAGACCAAACATGGTGGCACATGCCTATAATCCCAGTGCTGGGGAGGCTGAGACAGGAGGATCACTAGAAATCTGAGCTGCATAATTAGACCCTGTTCCAAAAAATTGTTTTAAAATTAAAAAAGGAACATATGACTTAGAACTTTAAAAGTTACTTTGTCTACCATAAAACATTGAATAAAAGGTGATTCAAATAAAATTTAAGGCCTACTATCTAAATGGTTCCCATTAAAGGCAAATTAATGAAGTCTCCTCTTTATTATAGTTATTTTTAATGTGATAAAGTTTCACACTTATTAGTGACAGGAAAAATAAGAAAAGAAGGGTAGGAGAAAATCATACTCTATAGAGAAAGTTTGGGTCAAATAAAAGAGGGAGGAAAAATAAGACTACAAGTAAAACTAAAGTACATCCTGGAGTACAGGGTAGGCTATCACGAGGAGAGCCATGACAGTCTTTATTAATTTCATATTTAAGAAATTTATTAATTTCATATTATAGAAATAAACTACATTTTTGCCCTGAAACAAAGACAACTTACTAAAAAAGGAGTGTATTTTTTCTTAAATAACAATGTCTTTATAGATTTTAATGTGAATTTTAATTTATTGTCTTTTACTCATATGGCTATTTTCTCATCAGTTAAGCTTTCATTGTCGAATTATTTTGGATCATCCCATTAATAGAGTGAGATAAATTCACATATGGTAAATAAACTATGGCATCACTTCCATAATTCCCCACTCTGCTGTCCCAGCATATTTCGTAGAAAATGTTCAATGTATTATCTGATTCAACCCTACTAGTATATTAGCTATTTCTCTTATGTGCTTTTTTTTTTTTTTTTTGGTGGAACCGGGGATTGAACTCAGGCCCTTGCGCTTACCATACAAGTGCTTATTCTCCTGAGCTATCTCCCCGGCATTATGTGCTGTGTTAATTGTTTTTACACTTTAATATACTCATTTCCATTTGATGTTTTCATTTTGTTTACAGCTATGTTAGTCCTTTGAGAATTTGAAACACTAGTACATTTTCAGTTTGTCTTCCTAACACTAAAATACCTTGTGAAATGCTGGAGAATATATAGAAATGCAATCTTCTTGTCAAATATAAACCTACGGTATACAATGGAACATATAATCATATTTGCAAAATGTTCAGTTTAAAAGCTTGGTACAGGTAATGACAGTCCATGGGAAGGAGATATCATGAAAAGCCCAGTATGCCTTGGAGCACACATCTATAAAGTAGCATTTGCCTTCAGACAGTGCACTCATTCTCAATTTTCTTGCATTAATGGCTTTAAACTTCATAGACATGAGATAAAACTGAGGCAGTTTTAATGGAAGAAATATAACATCTAAAAAAAAAAGAAATGCAAATTTGTTACTACTAAACTGGCTTTAAAAATAAGTATTTGACTGTATGGATTATAACAAATTAGAAGTGGTTGCCAAGGAAAAATCCATTTTCAGCCAAAGAAGTGTTCGAGAGTTCAGTAGAATCTTTACTTAGGTATACAAGGATGAACTAACTAAATCTTCTAATTTATTCCTGCTCCCCTGAAACTCTGTTTTGATAATACTGTGATCCTTTCTACTTGGAGATGGAAGCAGGAACTTTGTTTGTTATATGAAAAATATTATCATGGCAGGAGCACAGTTGACTTAGAGTAGGCATCTGTGGATCAAAATTGATGCATGCACCAAAAGAAGGATGTAAGTGTCATCTGTTTCTGATCTGTATGTAGAAAGTTTTACATTAACACTCTCAAAAGCTCAAACTGCAACAAATACTAAACAAATGAACAAACTAGACAAAACCAAGCCCAAAACTCTCCCTATAAGAAAACAACTATCTAAAAATACCGATCCAGATTTGGAGCAGCTTCTGAATGTTACTTTCATTTGTATTTTATTTTATTTACTTTTTTTCATTTTTAAAAAGTACAAAGTAGTAATAGAAAAAAAATAGAAATGATACAAGATTTCACTAAACAAAGTAATGAGAATTCAACAGTGGTTGCTGTATTACATGATGATATTTTAAATTATTTGTTCAGATTACCACATATAGGTGCTGGGGAGACAGTTCAGTAGAATAACCACTTGCCTGGCTAGCCCAAGGGCCTGAGTTCAATCCCTGGTTCCGCCAAAACAAAAAACAAAAAACAGATTACCACATATAATAGCATAAGATTCATTTAAGAAAGAAAAAAATCATAAGAACTTGTTAATTCATTAATTGTGGAAATGATATATTCCAAGTTTCTTTGCTTTGGGGATAATCAATGGCAGTTAACATCTGTCAGTGCCTACCATGTGTCAAGTACTTCACACCAATTTTGAAAAGTTTTGATGTCATTAGTATTCTTATTTGCACTTGAAGAAATCTATTCAAGAACAAATACTTTTTAAGTGGTAGAGTCATACTGAAATCCAATCAATGTGACCATAAGCTGGCATTACAACCACTGGACATATGTCAGAACAAAAATGAAATATACTCTTCATAATCAACTTTTACTAAAGGAAATAATCCACTAAGAGAGTGATGGTAGGTTGTTATCCAAGGAAATATACTAAATGTACTCTCTTGAATTTAAAGGAAAAGAGTTTTATTCAGGATTTTTAAAGTTCAGAATGTTTAATAAATATATACATAGCTTCAGGGACTATGTGTACTTCATTTTCAAATATACAAATAAGTACACATCAAAGAGTTATGTGTACTCGCCAATATTTCAGGTGAGCCATGGAAAGATGGAACACTGTAGCAAATTGATGCGTCTGGGGCAGGCCAGATAGCTCAACTAATTAAAGCACCTGCTTAGGCAGACTCAGGGACTGGGGTTCAGTTCCCAGTGTGCTGTTCCAGCCCCGCCCCCTGGGTCACCCTGAGATGGCAGTGGAGACTGGCTGATGGTGCATGCCTATAATCCCAGCGCTTGGGAGGCTGAAAACAAGAGGATCACTATGAATCTGATTTGTGTCATGAGACACTGTAGACCCTGTACTAAATACATAAAAAACAACAAATTGATGCATCTATTAACTTCTTTTATAGTTTTCCTTTAACAAATCTTTACTGAAATATAATCCAAACGTAACATTCACATAGTTTTTTTTTTGTTTCCTTCCTTCCTGCTTTCCTTACTCCTCTTTTACTTAGAATATTCAGAGCTGTGCAAACATTGCCACAGTCCAAGATTTCTACATCTTTTCTAGCATTTATTATTCTCTGCCTTTTTAACTGAAGTCATCCCCATGCAGGTAAAGTACAAAGTAGTATGTAATTTTGGATTTTATTTGCAGTTCCTTCATGACTAATAACATAGAGCTCTCTTCATTTACTTTTGATCCACTTCTTGTTCAGAAAAATGTCTATTCAGGTTGTTTGCTCCTTTTTAAATTAGATTGATAACTTTAACAACATCTTTTTAGTTATGTTTCTAATGAATCTTTTCTTTATAGGCACTTTCTATTATCTTCATTTTCAATTTATGATTGATTTTATTCAAAGTCTTGAATTCTCTTAGTCTCCAATTTGAATATCCTTTAAGAATTTTTCTAAGCCTGATTGCTTCTGGTCTAGTTGCCACTTCCTAGTGCAAGCACTTGTAACTAAGATGACTTATTAACTTATGTAAATGTTCGGCCTAGAGGAAGATATGAGGGTGGATTGTTGACTTGAAAAATGGAAAGGCACATAACACAGAAATGATAGAAGCAAACAAAAGTGTTTGTCAGTCATTACTTCATAGTTTTATTTCCCATAAGGACAAAGGTTTTACAACTAAATTATAGAGACGAAGAATATTTGCTTGATCCGATATGTTATAACTTCGACATTTAGCATGTAGAATTATAAGGCTGCTTTAATATAGAAGATGAACAATAAGAATCTATACAAAGACTGAACAAAAATAGACAGTGTGGGTTTAACTGAAAACATTCATTACATTAGAAGACACATTTCCATTACTCCTCCTAAATGTACTTCCCCTCACTTTGAAAACACATTTTCCTTCCTGTCACTTTTTCGGGCAATTCTAGAAGTCCTCTTTCCTGTGTTTACAAGGTGTGATTTAAAAAATGTAATGAGTGCAGCTGCCGCGTGCCGTCCAGTGGAGAGGCAGACTCATAAAAACAGCATGGCATTCCCTCATCTACCTTATCTACCACATTTGGCACAAAAGCAAATTATCATTCTTTCCTTAAATCAAAATGACTGTGAAAACTTTTGTGTCAATTCAGGACATTGAAGCAGCCACAAAAGTACAAGTAAAGAAAGTTACCAAGGAAGACTTCCAGAACTTCTTCAGAAAATAGCAACAATGATAGGACAAGCGTGAGAGGGGAAGTTTGATGGCGCTTATTAGAAATGTGTCTTGAATTGTAATCATCTTATGAAAATTTAAATATTCACTAGATATTTTGATCACTGCATACACATAAAATGTTAATATTTCAACTCCCATGACAAACCTTCATTGTTTTTTTAAAAAAGTATTTAGTACATAGTCTATAGGGTTTCATTACACAGATTGGACTCATAGTGATCTTCCTGTTTTCAGCTTCCCAAGCACTAGTATTACAGGTGCATGCCACCACACCAAGTCTCAGCTGCCATCTCAGCGCACTCTGGGGGCTGACATGGCATGCTAGGCAGTCAGACTCCCTATCTCTGAGTCTGCCTAAGCAAGCATTTTAATTCGCTGAGCTATCTGGCTTGCTCTAAAGAGATTTTTTTTTTTTAGCAATACTATAATGAAATACTAACATTAATAAATCATCAGTACTTTTGAGATGAGTGATTTCTGTTACCACAGAACTTTCTTATTCATTTTTTTATCTTCTTATTGTCTTAAAACTAAGGCCTTTGGGTATAATAAGAAACTTAAGATACATTATATTTAACTGAAATATGAAAGAAGTAGTGAACTGGAAGAAATTTAGTAAAGCATCTTTCTTCATGTAAGAGAAGAGTTTATCTATGCAGATCATCACCCTGGCTATACTTTTTGATCTTATAAAATGGGAATTTAGGTTATAGAATTACGACTTGCACTGTGACAGTGGGATGCTCTTTCTTTCTGTACAGATAGAAGAAAAGCAATGCCCTTGTGTATTCCTTCTAACTTGTTGTGGAACCTGGGTTATGGCCTTCTTGCATCCTTATTTTCTTCTACATTCCAAGCACGGCACACCAGGAACCACAGGCATCACTGTGTCTATTAATCACTACTAGTACAAAATCTTTCCAGGATGGAAAGATAAGCCAGAAGTGCATACAGCTAATGTGCAGCCTGTATTACAGTTGTACTCTTAATAGGGACATGGGAAAAATAATTAGGAAGCATTGTCATTATGTCAGCTTGAGGGAATATTTTTCTGTGTGTATTTCAATTACCTCTTCAATTAATTATCCATGGCCTCAAGTTAGTTCTCTGGGGACATTCCGCACTTCAAGTAAAGACCTCAGGGCTTAAAAGAATGTTTCAATTCTTAAGTATAACCCCCAAAAGATCTTTCTTAATATTTATTATGACTTTATCCAAAATGATTCTTTAAAATCAAAATAATTTTTTGATGTTTTAAATTACACAAAGATCTTAATCTCCCCTGTTGCTTTTTAAACTACATTTCTAGGGCACACTTTTTAAGTTATTTCTAAACTTTTAATTATAGTCCAAATTAATATGCAAAATGAATGTATCTTTACAAACTACACACCCTTGTAAAACCATAACCAAGATTTAAGAACAAACATTCACACTACTGAAAGAATCCTCTTTTGCCCATGGAGTAACAACTATTCAAACATTTTAACCATAAGCTTTGTCTAGATACTTGGCTCTTATAAAATGGGGATTTAGGTCACTGGGTCAAGACTTTTGTATATTAACACGCTGGAATGCTTTTTTTGTTGTAGAGAGAAGAGGGAATATAGTCCTTTGTTATACATATGAATTGAGAAATTCTGTTGGTTTGTCTTTTCATACCATTATTATTTTCTTCTGATGAATAAAAGCACTTTACTATGACTAAAGATTAACTTATAACTTTTAATCCTCTATGACAAACACTTGTCTTATGGATGCTGTGTTCTATGAATACCCTTGTGTCTTATATAAGAGATATCTATATGTGTGTGTGCGAGCGTGCGTGCGTGTGTGTGTGTGTGTGTTGTACAGTCTTGCTATGTACTTCAGACTGTCCTTGAGCTTAGTATGTAGCCTAGGATGGCCTCAAACTTGTGGTGATCCTCCTGCCTCAACTTCCCATGTGCTGGGATTACAGGTGTGTGCTATTATCCCCAGCATGAGACCTCAATTTATTGTAAAATCATAGGATTGTTGTCTATGTTAGACATCAAAAGATTCATTGCTTTATTTATAACTTTAGATCTAGACTATTTCTGTTATTAGGTTTTGTTTATATTATCAGCAATGGGTGAAATTTTTTATTCTGAATGGTTGTCCAATTCAATCATTTAAAAAGTAAGAATTCTGCACCAAAAGACATTCTCCTCCTTAAAAACTGTACTGGGTTCTACTTGCCAAAATCAGCCTGGATGTAAGGAAAAGGACACAAATTCCATCAATAGAGTAGAAACAGAAATGTCTAGCCATATTTAATGAGGTAACTTCTTTTAAAAAAAATCACAGTCTATGAAAACTTGTAAGAAAATAATTAAAATCTGAATAAGTATTATAATCTTAAAAATTAAACTTGTAGTAATATTCTTTATCATGAAATAAACTCCAGATCTAGATTTTGCTAATAAATTTTATGAAACAAAACCAAAGTAAACCAGAGCAAAGTATTTGAAAAACAACTATTGAGCTCTGACTCTTCAGTGAAGAACAAAACTGTTATTAATTTGAAAATATAGCAAAATTAAAAACAAAAGCACACAAATATTTGTCCCAATACATATAGAAGTTTTCAATCTGATGGAAGAAAAAGATGTAATGACTTTTAGCCATTAAATGAATAAAATCAATATATTAAAGACCATCATGCAAAACAAAACAGTATCCTGAGGAACCTTTACAAGTTAAATTATAATAGATTTTCAAATTACTATTCTATGACACACATGGATTACTGCAAAAATATGGTAAGTGCCTCTTTAAATTTTGTATGACTCGTATATAATTTAGCAACTTTTAAATTATTACTTATGAAAAGAAAAGAAAGCCATTTTATCTGTGTCAAAAATGTAAAGAGAAAATTCAATAAGGTATTTGCCCTATCAGTATAAGACTGAATTTAAAATTAACTAGGCCAAAGTACAGTTTATTTTGGAAAAGTAAGAATGTCTTCACTTTGAGAAAAAACGTAGTTTTGAAATTTTCTACAATAAATCCTAAAAATGTAAGCTCAGAATATATACAAAAGAGTTTTGAAAACTGCTATACATAACTTTGATTTAAAGAAAAAAACTAGTAAATGAAGAATTGAAACAATAATTTTTTAAGGATTTTTTTATTTATTAAAAATGTATTTAGTACACGGTCTACACCTTCTCAATACACAGATAGGACTGTACTGATCCTCCTATTTTCAGGCTCCCAAGCATTGCGATTACAGGCATGTGCCACCATGCCCAGTCTCAGTCACCCTCTCAGCCTGCCCCAGGGGCGGGGCCAGCATGGCATGCTGGGGATCAAACCCTAGTCCCTGTGCCTGCCTAAGCAGATACTTTAGTCCACTTAGCTATAAGGAATCTTTTCAATTCAATAAAATTGTTCTAAAACCTATAATATGTATTATCTTTAATAGAGAAATATTAGAGGCAATTCATTTTAAAAGTAGAATAAAAGAAGAAAGCCAGCTATCACAAAAATCTATGCTTTTTATAAATGCCAAAATAAAGAATAACATAACTTTTTAAAATTAGTATTTATAGTAATTAAACCTAGAATTATAATAAAAATAAAATAACTAGAATAAATCTAATAAATGTGTAGAATTTTCATGACAAATGATATATATTTTCAAGTAAGGAAATATAAAAGAAACAAATATGTAAAAATATTAATCATACTCATGTTTAAAAAGACTGAATAAAATTGAAATTTCAGTTTTATATAAATCTATTTATTAAATTATTTTTAATCTATCAATTGATTGTTTAAATTTCTAGCATTTATGAAAAAACTGATGTGATAAAATTAGTAAACTCAATATTTTCAGACATAAAGGAGAACCTTGATATGTAGTTAATATTTATTGAAAAGATATGACAATGAAAATATTTTAATGTACATTAAAATGTAACTATTTCAGGATTTCAAATGTTCCCCCCAAAAGCTTCATGTGTAGGAAGAATGGTAAGCAGTGAAAGTGACATGAAAATCCACTGCAAGGAAAAGGCAGAAATTAAGCAGGTAAATCTCTCCATAAGAAAAAGTAAATGCTAAATAACAAAGAAATATCTTCATAAACTTTAGATAAGAGAATATCTTAAATAAGTGTCCAAAAGACAATCATGAATGAAAATAATGTGAAATAATATGTTTGCATACATAAAAGGACAGAGGAACATGTAACATTATGTACAGCATTCTCAGAAAATGAAAGATCTTGTTTTTGGATTGAAGATAATGTTTGCATCAAAAATATATCCATAATATTTACTTTCCTGAATATACAAAACATCTTTGCAAATGACTAAGAAAATACACACACACATGCACACACACACACACACACACACACGTATCCAACGAGTGACCTCGAAGGAACAAGGATATATCTAGAAAAAATATCTAAAGAGGAAATGTATAAAATTAGTCACAATGAGAGAAAAGCAGTCAAACCTATAGGAAGAGGTGGAAATTTGTGACTAAAGAAGAAACATCAGAATGGCACTCAAATTATGAGTATACTTCTAATAATTTGGGTGACTTCACTTTGAAAAGCTATTTTACATCATAAAGTTTTCCCTTAAGATAAAGTTGAAAACAATAACTTCCTCATGAACATTTTAGAAAATAGTAATACTTTTTAATCATGCTTGATATAATAAACAATTTATATTCCTAAATATTTATTTTAAAATAACTTTGAGATTTAATTGAACATCCACCAAAGAGGCAAATATCAATAAGTCAACTAAAATCATGTATGTCAAGACATGAGGAAACATGATATAATGTATTACTACATAACACACATAACATCTGATTTGAAAAAGAATTTGGTAATAATAATGTCAAAGATAGAATTTAGATACTGACCATTTCCAGTTTTACAGCTAAGGGAAAAATCTCAGCCATATATCTTTCTGATTTTACACATATGAATATTTTACAGGTGTGCAAGTCTGTATAATCAAGTCATTTTTAAAGTTTTGTTATCTATACAGGTACAGTGCAATTGTTTAATATATTTATACTTCCTTGGGATCATGAGGTTGGCTGACTAAAATTTGTAGGCTAACTTATACCTGTGATTTGTTTGTTTAAATTACATTTTATTGGAATAGAAATATGCTCATTTGTTTACTTAAAATCTGGATTTCTGTTCCACTTAAATAGTAAAATTAAGTGACAGTGATAGAGACCCTGTGAACTGGATATTCTAAAGAAATTCTTCATACAGAATACAATCTATACTTTCTCCATATATTTTAAGTAGTTTATAATTTTAAAATATGCATCAGAATGCATTTTTGAAGAATTTGATGAAAAAGCCTTGTGTCTTGGACACATTTCTGTTGTTGAGATATAGTACCCTAACCCACAACATAAAGGAGGAGAGGTTTACTTTGGCTAATAGTTTTTATTTCGTGGTTGACCAGCTCCAAGGAAGAGATAGAATGGCAGTGGGCCATGGCAGATGAAAAGATGCACATCCCACAGCACTTAGAAGAGAAAGAAGGAGCCATGGACAAGAGTCCACCCTTCTAGTTCACACCCCTAATGGTCCTGTTCTTTTAGCCAGGACCATCATCACGGAAAATTCAGGCATGAATTCATTAGTGCAGAAATAGACTGATGAACAGTGCCTCCATTAAACAATCACCTTCTACATACAGGAGAAGTTGTGAGGATATTTTATATTTAAACCATACTAACCTTTCTCTGGTGCCAAAAGACTCAGATCCATCATGTTAGGTTAAATGCATTTAGTTCATGTCTAAGAGTTAGTAAAGTCTTACAAAATCCAAGTCCAAAGTCTTCTCTAAGACTCAAGGCAAACTTGCTAAAGCCCCTATAAAATTAAAAGTATTTCAATAAGCAATGACATAGGATAGATGCTTGTATTCTAAAAGGGAGAAACATCAGAATCAAAAGAAATGGGTCAAAAGCAATAAAAAATACACAGCAAGGAAAACAAAATCGTGTAGTTTCAGGTCCAGAACCTGGGGCAAGTTGTATGACACATGAGCCTCCAAAGCCTGCCTCATTTTTATCAGCACCCTGGTCTTCTCAGCTCTTGCTAGTGTTATTCATGCTTGGTTTCCAATATTCTAGAACTTCCTGTCATTTTCAAACCTTTCCAAATGCCACCTTCAAATCACTTCCAAAGGCTTCCCCAACATCTACTTAGGTATAATCACAGCAAGAGCTCCAGACTTGCCACACAAGTTTGTTCCAGTCACTCTCCCTTTGCTGAAACATAATGCCTAACCCTTAACTTAAAGGAGGGGAAATTTATTTAGACTCATGATTTCAATGCATTGTCATTTTGCTCCAAGTAAGAAATGGGATATCAGAAGGGGATGGAGGAGGAAAAGATGCTCAACCTGTGGCAACCTGGAAGCAGAGAAGAGGGAGGATCTGGGGACAAGAATATGCCCTTCTTGGTTGTGCTTCTTCTGACCAAGCCTCCTAACAAGAACATTCAGCTGTGAACACATCACTACATGAATGGATATATGAGCATGGCACCCTTGTGACCAAATCACTGTCCATATCATTCGAATTTTAGAAGGTATTTTATATCAAAATCATAATTTGTTACTGGCAATTTGTTAGCTTTTGTTTCAAAGATTAAAGACAGATATCCCATATGTGGTCTAAAGAAAAATCCTTATTTCCTTGTCAGTAGAAAGAAAGATAGCATAGGCTTCTTACATTGTAATTTATAGTTTAAACATTTCAGGAAAGTCCTATTGTTACAGCAGCCTCAATGAGGAAAGGAACTTTGAGAAAGACTGAAGATGGAGGAACAGAAAAAGCTCTATTGTGATCTCAAGACTGACTTCCTGGACACTTGAGTCAGGACTTCACAAAAATTTTGGTACCTCATCACCTCATTTTTAGGAATTTTATAAGAATGTCGCAAAATTACAAGATTTACATTTCCCAGACACTGTTGACCATCTGTTGTCATGGAGCATTGTGGTTTATTGCTTGCCTTATTCCTGAAATTATTTTAAGTATTTGTTCCTATTTTATGACCTTGGTTTTCTCTAAGTGGGATTTATGAATGGTTAGCTACATAGGAGGGGGTGAGGGAGTGGGTTTAACTATAACTTAAGTAAACTTAAGTGGCCTTCCTTTTTTTTTCTTTTTCCGGAACCAGGGATTGAACTCAGACCCTTGCGCTTGCCAGGGAAGTGTTTATTCCCCGCGTTTATTCCCCTGAGCCATCTTCCCAGAGTGGCCCTTCCTTAACATGGAGTATCATTCAAACCATCACTCCTTTTTTTACTGCAGCTATGAATACTCAGAACCATCAAGGCACCTTCATTTTCTTTTCATATTGTACAACCCAGTATTTATAGCAGGTAATATTTACAGAAGAGATGATGTATATTCAGTTGTGAGCTGAATATAAGAAAGAGTAAAGCATTATTAAGATAATCTCTGAATATAATGTCCGAAACAAAAAGATTATTTTCCCCTCACAAAACACTCTGAATGTGGAGTCCCTGAGGTACAGAGGGGAGTGCCTGCAATGCTTTCAGACTTAAGCTTGGTAACAGATGAGTCATCACCACACAGAGATTGATGGCCTCTCTGTGTCACTATCCCAAATCATGTTGAATGGCATTTTTTGAGACTTTGTGGAACACAACTCGATTATGCCACAAATTGTCTTTGCTACCATTATACTGGATGTAATTTGATCATAAGACCCATACTCACTCAAGGCCATCTGAGAGCTGGAGATGGTCGTGCCACCATAGCAGAACTATTATGGAAAAGGGAGGCCCAACTAGGAAGGAAAAGATGTTATTTTTACAAAATGCAGTGCAGTGAGAAATAAGAAATAATAAAGTTGACCAGGGCATTTTTCCTTTTCTTTTATTCCTTCTTTTTAGGGTAAAGAGATTGGGAGCTCCATACTAATGTCTAGAAATAAATGATTCCTGGGTTTCACAAAAATATGTGAACCTGGAAAGTAAGTAATGTATCTATCACTGGTATTAGAGAAAATACAAGATATATAATTAAATTTGAATTTCAGAAAACTAATTTTTGGTAAAATATTCCTTCATGGGGCCAGGGACATGGCTTAGTGGAATAAGTGCTTCCCTGGCAAGCACAAGGGTCTGAGTTCAATCCCCAGTTCCATAAAAAAAAAAAAAAATTCCTTCATCAAAAATTTTATTTGCTAAAATTGGTAAAGCTACATATTGTGAAATCATTTTAAGTCGTCTTGAAAAGTTCACACCCATTCTGGTAGATAAGAATGAGTCACTAAATGCTTTAAGAACTACATATGAAAGTTATAGTAATATGAATGTTTTAAAAAGTCACAAGAACAGCACAAATTAGAGGACAGGACTAAAGGGAAAAAAAGCAAAATATCAGCAAGAAAGTTGTGGCATCTCTATAAGGCTGCAGTATCAGTTATTTTGGACACACTCTGGGAACAAGATTGATAGATAATATAGTAGCTATTTTAATTTATTTTTAGCTTGATGGTGACATGGATGAAGAAAATCATGAAGTATCATTACTCAGCCTTGAAACAAAGTAAAATCATTCCATACACAACATGATTGAACTCAGGGGCATATTATGATAAAGTCACTTTTCCACAGAGGAACAAATATTGCATAATTCGGCATATATATGAATTATGTAAAGTGGTAAAACTTAGAATAGTTGGATGGTGATTGCTGTGGACTGAAAGGAGGCAAGCAAAGAGTTATCATTCAGTGAGTGAATAGTTTTAGCCATATAAGATAAATATATTCTAGAGAGCTGTTCCTGTATTTAACATTCATGTTTCTATAGAATATAGAGCTTATATTTGAAAGACAGAGAAAAAGAGTGAGAGGAAAAGGAAGAGATAGCCAACTAGGATTTTTTTAGACAAAAATAAAGATCAAGTGGCAAATGTTTGTAGATAGTGGAAAAAAATAGTCAAGAAATAATGGGAAGAAGGAAATATCAATAAAAGGGGGTCTAAGATATTGTTTATGCATCTTAAATCATTGATACCATAAGGAAAGCATAAATGAAAAGTAGATTCCAGGAGTTGAGGGTTGGGGCCATTGGAGTTAGTGCTACATTTCATACAAGTTTGACTTTACTGATTTGTGAGCCAGTCAAATGATGCTGACGACCAGTTATCAGATATATGTTCTGTTTTGGAATTTCCATAAGATATATGGACTGTGGGTTTAACTATAAATGTCTGCTGTACAAATAATGCTACAGATAAGGAAAAAATGTCATGATATAAAGAGGAGGTGCTTTGTTACAGTATTGGGAATGCCATTACTTAAAAAAGACAGAGCAAGAAGATACAGCTGTTCTATAGGAAGCAAAAGAGGAAGGCCACCTTTAAGTTTCATGTCTCCAAAGCCACAGAGAATATGTAAAATACTGAATAATTTTCTCTGGATTGGGCAGCAGCCTTCCCCGTTGATTTTAGCATGAACATTTTCATATGAAGATGAGTATGTGTGTGTTTGGGGGTGGTAGGCGAGATTTGAGATGACACTAGAAAAGTGAGAGTGACCTTGTGGCAGAGTTAAAAACATCACAAAATGTAGGCTTCACAGACACTTAAACAGGAAAACTGAGAAAGGGAAGAGCAGTAACTAGACAGTGAATTAAAGTTAAAGGAGGATTTTCTATTTTCTTTCTTTGTTTGTTTCTTTCTTTCTTTGTTTCTTTCTTTGTTTCTTTCTTTCTTTCTTTCTTCTTTCTTTCTTTCCTTCTTTCCTTCCTTCCCTCCTTCCCTCCTTCC
>NDGM011084433.1:0-15712 GCA_002564305.1 Octomys mimax | reverse complement strand
GAGAGAGAGAGAGAGAGAGAGAGAGAGAGAGAAGAAGAGAGAGGAGGGACACAGACCCTTCCAGGTGACATTGCTGAGACTCACTCCCTCTGAACAGACTTCACCTCCCAATATCGTATCTAAGTATAAACTCACCAGTGGACTAATCCGTTGATGAATATCACACTCCTAGGATCCAGTCACTTCCCAAGAGCCACCTATGAGCTCATGAGGCTTTGGGGGGACATCTAGAAATATACCATGAGTTATGTACATGTATCCACTCTACATGATGAATGTGATCATTACGTACTGCAGACATGTACTAATAAAAACAAAAATTTAAAGAAGAGCAGTCATGGCCATGTCATGGATGCCGAGTAACTGAGCGTGTGTAGAAGAGCTGAGTTGGAGGGGAGCAAGAGAGTCACTGGGTGCGTGTGGTTTTGAACTTCTACATTTCTAACCCCGGATCTCGAGATTCATTGTGATTCCTGCCCACTGGACTGTAAGGTTTACGCAGGCAATCTTGGCAACAAGACTGAACTGGAGCAGGCTTTCAGCTATTATGGACCACTGCGGAATGTGTGGGTTGATAGAAACCCTGCTGGCTTTGCTTTCGTTGAATTTGAGGATCCCCAAGATGCAGTGGATGCTGTCTGAGAGCTAGATGGAAAAACATTATTTGACTGCCATGTCAGAGCGGAACTATCCAATGGTGAAAAGAGAAGTCGAAATCATGGCCCGCCTCCTTCGTGGGGTCGTTGCCCTTGAGAAGATTATCATGGGAGGAGTCATCCACCTCGCCGTAGATCTCCATGAAGGAGAAGTGTCTCTTGCAGCTGGAGCAGGTCTCTTTCTAGAGGGTACATTGTAGAGCCAAACTTTTGTGTTACTGTGCAAGTTTTTTTTCGTGCTGTCATTTGTAATATATTTTATGTGACTCTTTGGGATTAAAGTTTTGGTGACAAATTGTTAAAAAATAAAGAGCAGCCATTATAACACTGTAAAGAGAGATCACTGTCTAGGGAGAGAAATCACAAGCCGTCCCAATGCTTCTCTAGGTCACCAAGCTGATCTAGGTCAAATGAAAGGAAATAGAAGATCAGTTTGCAGAAGTGGTGCACAGGGATGAACTTCAGTGACAGCAGTATGTGCAGAAAATCCAAGTTTTGTTTGAGACTCCATAAGCTTGAGATGTTTTTAAGATGTTTTAGCTGTTTACCTTTGTGTCTTGGAACAGCGACACAACAATGCAATTTTCTCTGGTTTGAGATGGATCATATGAGGCGTGTAATACCACGAATTGCTACTTCACAATGTTCCCTTAAGCAAAACTAACTTTGTTTTGAACTTTAGTCTTTCAAAGACTGACAATAAGCCTCTAACCACTGCCTAGTTCAAGTGTGATGTTCTAATGTTACAGAAACAAAACCGGCCAAAATTACACAGGACCTGCTTCATAGCTGAGACAACCGTGCACAGATGTGCCACCAGGCACAGATAAAGGCCACATGCAGAACTAGGTGAGCGCAGTTTTAAAAATGGAACCGGTCTTTATCCTGGGCAGAGGTTTCCTGGTTGGTATGGAATCAGGTAAATTTCAAGAGCGCACCTCTGCTAGGTCACAAATGCTCCTTCTGTGTTGCTGCGTACCAGTACATAGCTGTTTGGATCTTTATTTGGAAACCTGAGATATCAAAGAACCAATGTCCTGCCAGTTTAAGAGTACATTGTAGAACTGAACTTTTGCGTTACTGGGCAAGATTTTTTCATGCTGTCATTTGTAATATGTTTTGTGAGACTCTTTGGGATTAAAGTTTTGGTGACAGATTATAAAAAAAAAAAAAAAAAGAGCAGCTATTGTAACACTGTGAAGGCCCAGCACATTTTTCCATGTTTCCCCAGGGATGTTAGGAAATGGATGACCCATCTCTGTAGTTCCACTTGTAGGGACTTATTGGTGTCTCAGGTACCCTGGGGGTAAACAGTGTCAAGAATGAGGAGAAGACAGGAGACCAGAGCTTGGTTCAGGTGATGGCCTATTTACCTGACTGGCAAAGGACCCCAGAGAACAACAGTAGGGGCATTTATTGATACTTTTGCAAAGTTAGTATCAGAAGGCACAAGGTTGCTTAGCAACTAACAACTGAAATTGTCCAGGCAGGATGTTTTTCTCAAGACTGAGGCAGCTGGGCTGCTTTAGGTACTGTGGCCTTGCCTGCCCTCACACAGTGATCGATGTCCAGCTTCCACGGCTCCCAACACTACTTAATGACTTGTGAAGAGTCCACCTTGTATTATTCTAAGTCAAGACAAGCTCCCCATGCCTTTAAATGCAGCGTGAATAAACTGCCTCTCATATTTGTGAATTTTACACTTTCTTCTCTCTGAATAAGGACTTTATCACATGGAGATTACCCCTTCCACATCCTGGGTCTCCCTTGCTTTCTTTAGAAATATTCCTGCTCTCCTGTGATCCTTCCTCATAAAACAGTCCCAGCCCAAATCCGTCCCAACTCCAGGTGTCTTTGGCAGATTCTTGTTGTCTTATACCAGTCTAGGATGGACTGGTAGTATTTGTTTCTTTGGTTTAGCATATAAAATTTCAATCTGGGGGCAATGGAATTAAACTGTGGGCTCCCTTAGCACATTAAGTCAGGGTGAATGACCCATGCTATTGCATAAAACATATAATGTGGTTATAGAGCCCTGTGGCTGTGACTGTTCCCTCTGCCTCCTTGAGAGTGGAGAGTAGGCCCAGCCCTGGTCCTTGTCCACACCCCTCAGCCCTGGGGCTGAGCCCTGGGATGCACTTGGCAAATGACTCTTGAGTGAGTGGCTGGAGAGCATAAGGGTAGGTTTTATTTAACTAAGGAAAGTTGTTGGATCACCGATGATGGTGTGGCCTGCAGGGCTGCTGAGGGGAGAAAGTGGGAAGCTGAAGACGACTGGGCAGCCTTGGAAGACAGTGACAGGCAGTAAAGGAGGAAAGAGGCACCAGGAAAAAGGGGGAAAGAGGAGTGGAGGGCAAGAAGCGCCCCAGCCAGTAGGTGCCTCTCCTTCTCTTCCCCCTCTTCGGGCTTAGTAACCCGCTGACCTTGATGCTCTCTGCTCCGGTCCTTCCTCTCTTGCTGTTTCCATCAGATGAGCTGCTGTGCAGTATGACAGTTTGTAAGCAGGTGGGGGAGAGTGGCTGAATGTTCTGGGTAGGACTACATCAGCCAAGAAGCCTACAGCTGTGCTAAAATGCAGGCGTCGGGGTACGGGCCCTTTGAGCCCCATAGCAGAAGTAGAGACTCGAAGCAAGAGAGAAATTTGGCTCATCACTGGAATTGGACGGAAAGACCCAGGATCCAGGAGGTGAGAGCCTGGTCACAGCAGCAGAGTGGAGGCCTCGGGCTGTGCGCACTGGCTTCTGCCTGCAACCTGAATGAGCCTGGCGGATTCTTCACGCTGCTTGACAAGATCGCAGCTCATCTGACACCTTGATGTCATGCAGACTTTGACTCTAGAATGCAAGGTCAAGGTGAAATATGCTGGACACTTGACCCATGCAAGGAGTGGATAACAAATATGTGTTGTGTCCAGTTATATTTGTGGTTGTTTGATATGCAACAATATAAAACCTGTGTGTGTGTGTGAGAGAGAGAGAGAGAGAGATCTTTGCATCCCTCTGATAAAATATCTGAGATAATCTGCAGGTTTAAAGGAGGAAAGGCTTGTTTAGGTTGCCCGTCTTAGAAGGTTCAGGACATGCTGCTTTGGGCTTGTGGTGAGACAGAATTTCCTGTGCAAGCGCCTGGCAGGGGCGATTTCTTACTGTGTAGTAGATGCAAGGAAAGAGAAACAAGCGACTGTAAAGGAAGCAAAATGAGAGAGGAAAGAGCCGAGGCGCAGTAGCTCCCCAAGAGCACACTTCTGTGACCTGAGGCCCTCCAACCTGGGCCCAGCTTCCGATGGTGGCACCACCTACCAACAGCCCCAGCTGGTGGCTGAGCCTCTGGAGCCCGTGGAGAGCCCAAAACTGTAGCAGCATGTGCGAGTAATTCCACAGCTACGTTCCCCTAAAATATATCACATTGCATTGACTATATGAAGTCCGCCTAGTCTGAAGTTTACAATCTTAGATGCTAGCGATGACATAAATTTTATAGAAAAATAAAATTTCAGCTTTGAGAAAGTTTAATAAGGAAAGGCAGCTCTAAGATAAAGCTTTTTATTGCTTTATCCTTCTGGAAGATTCTCAGAGAAGGAACCTGGCTAGGATGCACATTCAGTGGTCGAGGTCTCAGGCAAACCAAATTAGTTCACTTAGGAATCACAAAAGACACCATGAGGGCTGGCCAAATAACTCAGCAGACTAAAGCGCCTGCTTAGGCAGACACAGTGGCTGGTGTTCGATTCTTGGCTTGCCGTGCTGGCCCGCCCCCACCTCCTGGCATGCTGAGATGGCGATTGAGACTGGGCACTTGGCGTGCATCTGTAATCCCAGCTCTTGGAAGGCTGAACATAGGCGGATTGCTATGAGTCCGATCTATGTAGTGAGACCCTATAGATCCTGTAGACCCCATACAGCCAGTACCAAAATGCAAAAAAACAAAACAAAACAAAAACAAAAAAGCTAACCACCTATGCACTACTGGACACTGGGCTTAGCACTGAGCACCACATTCTAGATATTTCCTGCCCTCTGGGCTTTTTACAGTGGTTTGGGGAAGTAAGTAAATTTGTAATAGCAATGTGGTGTGTTAAGTTCTATGCTTGGGCAACACGGACCATAAATGGAGATGACCTTACACCAACCTGGACGGTGGTAGTGGCAGAGGAATCTCTAGATCCCAAGATCAAGAAGGACAGCCATCCTGGGCTACAGTGTGCATGTGTGTGCAGGCCTGTGGGAATGAATGAGCGGGTAGGAGACTAGAAACAGGAAATACAAATGAAAAAGGCTCTAGGTTAGAGAGCACGGATGAATCTGTGAGTCATTCAGCACATCTGGAATATGAGTGCTCAGGGCTGGGGAGATAGCTCAGTGGGATAAGTGCTTGCCTGGCAAGGGCAAGATCCTGAGTTCAATCCCTGGTACACGAGTGGTCAGAAACTAAGGGAAGATGAGAGTCAAGTGAATGAAGGATCTTAGGGCTGATTCAGTCATTTTCCTTGCCAAGGTCTTCCTTCAGAAAAACCTAATGTCAGCAAAGTAGAGATGAATACGGGTGGTGGTGGGGGAGGGACAGACAGGGTGAGGAGGACAGAGCTAACTCTTTCTAAACAGAGAGATATCGGTGGGAGCCGAGAGGAGGAGATGGACATGGTGGGACCATCACGGAGTTCCTCTGGACTCTGAACAAGAGGAAGAGCGGAGGGTGAGTCTGGAGAGTCAGGCTTGTGAGGGGCCAGGAGGGTGGAGCACGTGCCACTTTACGGTTCTTGTTATAGCCACTGCAGTGATCTAAGGCAGGTGGTCCAGGAGGAAGGGGCACACTCCCTGCAGAGAAGGCCGAGGCGTCTCCCTTACAGGACAGGAGGGAGGGGTGGTTTCTCTGGCTTCCTAGTTCTATGCAGAACGACTGCTTAGATTGGGGGTTGTTTAACCTCCCCAGGATTGGACCCTGTGGGACTGCAGGAAGTTTACCAACACTCTTTTTTCCCCTAAACATGTGGCACTCAACCTGCAGTACAATAACTTTGTGAGGCAGTGAAAACTGCCTTTAGCAAACTGCTTTTCCTCCGATTCCAGGTGCAGCGCTGGCCACTCTGCCCACTGTCCTGGGGCTTAGAAGGACAACTGCTCATGTCACATGCATGTGGGGTAAGGATGAGCTGTGTGCCATCTGTTCAGGATATAGAAGGGGCTGAGAATACATGGGAGAGGCGCTCCCTGCCAGGGTTAGAGAGTAGTTATGGGAACTCCATGATACAAGAAGTCAACTCAATGATGTCAGTGCTCAATGCAGCCCTGGGCACAAATGAAGAGCTCAATAAACTCTGGTTGCCATTGTTGTTAATTGCTTACTTACTTGCTATTGTTACTATTGTAATAACTATTATTGCGAGGATAATAGAGCTGGAATGACTGAGAGTTGGAAGGAAGGCTGCAGTTTCTACATGGAGTCTTTGAATTTAGCATTGAAGAGATGGAATAGTTTCAGGTTGAGCCCAGTCCAGCTGTCTAGCATGGGTGTGGAAGTGTGGGCATGTGGATGAGAGGTGAGAGATGAAGGTCGGTAGCTCCAAGGATGCCAAAGGACGAGGCTGGAGACCAGGGAAGTCAGCCACGGGGCTGTGTGGCTCTCCCAGGATGACAGTATGACTTTGATCAGAGCAGACAATCGTAAGTGCTCATGTCTTCAATACAAGAAAGGAATACTTGCAGTTTGGTTGGCAGCATCCCCAGGTTGGCAGCGGCTGCAGATGCTGTGGCTGTGGAGAACCACAATGCCCTTGGCACCATTCTCCTTACCCTGTAGCTTTGAAAAGGGACTGTGGGACCAGGTAGGAGGTGGTGGCTGGGGTCCTGTGTTTGGTCCAGAGCTGAGTGTTTGGAATCCATCAGAGGCTCTGCGCCCATTCATCCAGTGCAGGCGGATTGCCCTGCTTCTGGAAGAAAGACCCCGTAAGAGCCATTGGGCTGAGCATCAGGAGCTCTGCTCTCATTCTCATTTAGAATGCAGAGGCTGGTGTGGTGACTCACACACTTGAAAAGCTCAAATTAAGTAAGGATGATCTCAACGGTGATTCACTGATGCAAACTGGAAAGTGATTCATCCCCTTCTGAGCTCGTCCCTGGGAGTCAGCAGGCTGAGAGGTCGAGAGCACCCTGCGCTCAGGGCAAGGCGAGGCCCTCCGGTGGCGGGCTTTCAGTAACGGCATGCACTCCCCCACTGTATTTTTTCTTTAGCCGTTTGCTTTAGCTGTTTTTGTTCTCGTTTACAGTCTGCAAGATGCGGGTGTGCTGTGATGACGCACGCTAATGGATCTGGGAGGGCGATGGTGCTTTCAGGTCAAAGGCAAGGGGACATTTAGTAAGTCATGGCGACATATTTGCTGGTCTGTAATCTCCAGGGGATAGCGGATCTTTTTATGCCAAATGTGGTTAAGTAAAGCTTACGTGATGCTTAGAAGAAATATTAATTAAAGAACTTGTTAGAAGTGGAGATGACGTCTACTGTAGCCCGCCCAGAGATGAGTGAGTCTTGTTATCCGTAATAGTGGAGCTAACAATCATGACCCACAAGATCTCTCTGGAAAGGGAAGACCCTGTCCCCTGATCCAGCTGAGGATGTATTTGCCCCGGTGAACGCCCAAGGACTCCACTGCCGACGGTGACCTGGTGGCAGCTCCTTCTCTGTTCATCCAGCACCTCTTCAGGACTCAGAGTTGCCTTCTTAGTGACCGGTTCTGCTGCCTGTGATGTAGCTCTACTCTCACCCACAGTCTTCAGTGCTCCTAGCTGCCATTTATAATGAATTTATTTTGTGCCAGGAACTGGCCTAACCATGTATTACCTCATTTAACATTCATGTCAACCCTGGGAAGCAAGTACTTATTATCAGCAGCTCTATCTTTATATAGAGCGACTGACGTGAAGATATTAACTATTTTGTATAAGGACACACACCATGAGGAAAGGCGCCAAGGCCAGACCCAGCCCGCCTGGCTCCAGGGCTCCCAGCCTCTGCCGCGGCTTCTGTGTCCATCTCCATGGGTCCTCCTGGCCCATCGTGCGTCCCTAGTGCTAGGTGTCCTGTCTGGCCACTCAGCTTTCGGGCTTGACTGTCTTTGGCCTGCTCTCCTCACAGCCACCAGAATGATGTTTTAAAACCTTTAGGTCGTGCTGCCATCCTTGTCACCCTGCAGCCACGGCCCATCTTGCTGAACTCCTCCAAGGTCCACGGCAGCGGAAGCAGCAACCACCTGTGCCACTCTGTGCTAAATGCATTCCCTTTTGGCCTCGACACTCTTGCTGTCCTAACTCAGCAGCTCTTCCTGCCCCGGGGCTGGGAATGTGCTCGTCCACTGTTTCCTCTGGCAGACATCCTTTTGCTGGCATTCCCTGAGCTCCACTGGCGAATCTGGGGGACGGGGCACTGAGGTCAGGTGCAGGAGCCTGTGCGTGGCCCCCCACTGACGCTCTTATCCAGGCTGCTTTCATATGGCCTTTTCTGACCCCTTACCTCATGCCCTTGAAGTAAGTCACCAAGTGTCCTTATCCCCTTTGTAGTTCTCATCAGAAACGCTGTGACAGGGTCACCCTCATGATGGCCAGCAATTTAGTGTCTTGCTTCTTTAGCTTATGCACGGGGCACGGGTCTTATAGTACACACTTAATGGGCATTGTTAAGTGAATGAGTGAAGGGAGAAATGAATTTCTAGCAGTAGACACAACTTACTTTTTTATTGATACAGGGTCTCTCTACGCAGTTCCGACTTGTGCTGATCCGACGGTCTCAGCCCCTCCAGCCCTGGGATTGCAGTTCTGGGGCCAGCACTGCTTGCGGGGCTGGACTCCGGACCTCAGGTTTGCAGGGCAGGCACTTATGCCACTGAGCCATCTCCTCATCCCCATATAACTGTTTGGAATGAGAGAACAATCGCACTCAGTCTTGAAGATGCAGCTGACGATTTTCATGCCCTGGGAAGAGTGTCCAGGCATGCAGGAGAGGAGCTCCTCCGCGATTCTGGTGAACGTGCTTAGCGGAGCCTGACCGGGCGGAAGTGGCTTAAGCTCAGCGAGGGTGGAAAGGGCTTTCCATAAGAGGAAATCGGCAAAGACTTGCACGGATGAAACAGAGATCCCAGACTGGGCATTCCCAAGTGGGGTGCTGGAAGCCATAAAGTATGAAGAGATAAAATAATGCTGGAAATATAGGCCAACGCTACTCTTTTTCATTAAGTTAAAAACACAAAAGTCACAAAAGCAAATAAAATCATCTCCAATTTATAAGCTAACAGAATGTATCAGTATAAAACTTCCATTTTATGGTCATCTTTTTGTTTTTTAAATTTAAAATTTTCTAGGGCCTAGGGAGATGGCTCAGTAGAATAAGCGCTTGCCTGGCAAAGGCAAAGGCCTTCTTTCAATCCCCAGTTCCACAAAAAAAAAAAATAATAATAATTTTTTTAAGGCATATATGTATAAAAACAGGTGGTTTTTTTGTTTTTTTTTTTAAATGTACTTGGTACAGGGTCTCACTACACAGCTTGGACTCATCGTGGTCCTCCTGTTTTCAGCCTCCCCAGTGCTGGACTCACAGGTGTGCACCACCACACCTGGTTTTGGTGGCCAGCTCAGTGTGCCTGTGCTCCAGCCTGTGGTGCTGGAGATCGAATCCCGGCCCCTGCAGCTGCCTAAGCAGATGCTTAGTCCACTGAGCTATCTCGCTGGCATAGTCACCTTTTTCAAAAACAAACGATAAACTCAAACTATAAATAAAGAGCAAAATAAAAGCTAGGTAGCAGAAGGTGGGAAGACAGGCCTTTCTCCAAGTGGAAGGGAATCCAGAGATGGAGGAGGAAAGGGGGTGGCAAGAGGGGTTCTGCTGTGTCACAGCAGTGCCATCTCCACAGGAGGAGTGCTGTCGTCAAGGCTGCAAGCATACAGCAATAGGAGGTTTAAAGCCCCAGATGTGGAGAGTTCCTGGTGGTGAACAGACAAGGGAAGGTGTCTTAGACACACACGGGGCACCAGTCTGGAGCCCTTGGGTATGAGTAGTCCAGCTGGCTCCAAGAAGACGCAGATGGAGCCGTTGCCCCTAGCAGAAGACCACGGCTCACTCCTTGGCTCCTCCAGATGCCAGCTGTGGGCCTACCCCTCACCCCGGTTCTTATGTCATTAAGAAAAGAGAAATGGTCATTTATCTTCTTGTGCTGGTTTTGATTTCTTCTACTAGAAGATGAGCTCCTTGAGCGGCATCTTCCCCTTGGAAGGGGTCCTCTGTGGCCCCCAAACTGTGGAGGACTTTTCTCCACCCACCATGCAGATTCCAAGCTCTGAAGCTGGTTAAAGGCATTCATTTCTCTAGCTCTGAAACCTTTTCTCTTTGAGAACGACAGGGAGCTCGTGTATGATACTACAATCACATCTCACTTGCTTGGAATTTTGCAACCAATTCTTTTTTATTTTATTTTACTTTTTAGTTTAACAAAGAACCGCTTGCGATAGGCATTGTGTTGGGGCAGCTAAGACAGGCATTTCTGGGCCCCAGTGGGGCCTATATTGTGTCAGGGAAGGCATAGATTGAACACATCTTAAGTTAAAAACTGCTTAAGTCTTGCAGGCAAGTCTGTTATGGGAGCCTCTTTATTGGGCCTGACTTGGTCTGGAATTGAAGGAAGTTCTTCCTGCAGAAGCGAGGCTTCAGGTGAGTTGGGTGGGAGCCAGCTAGTTGAGGACAAGGTGCAGGGAGGTATGGATTTTTCACTTACATGAAATTGTAGGTACCAATAGAGCAATAGGCTTCACAGACAGAGGAGTCTTGCCACTGGACAGGGCCTAAGGGGCTTACCAAGAACAGATGGCAACCTCGTCTCTCTCCTTGCAGTATGTTGGTCGACTCTCATCAGAGAGGACTGTGGAACAAATCGGTGTGAGGCTTAGGCAGATTTACTAGGGAGAGTCAGAAAGCAGGAAGGGACTTCAGCTGGAGGAGCTGAAGGGGATGCCGCTCTGATGACGAGTAGCAGACCGAGCCTTTAACAGCAAAACGGGACGACTCTGTACAACTTAGTTGAGGTGGGCAGAGGTCTAGTTAATCGTTAGGACAGCTTTGGTTCCCAAGATGGCTCCAGAAGCCTTTATTTCTGTCTTCATGGATGATGACTTCTCCTGTGACAGCCTCAGTGTTGCGGAGGCTCCATTGGAACCCAGCGTGACCCCAGATCTAGGGCCGTGGCTGGAGACTCCTGGCAGTTGAGTGTCCCTGCACAGCCCTTTTCTGGGCCTCCTGAGTCTTGCAGGGGCGTAGCTGAGTTATGTTAACATTGGGGCAATCGACTTTGTCTTACCAACTTCTAGGCAGACATTCCCTGAATGATTAGTATGTACCTATGTGGAGCTCAGCAAGGATCTGATCCAAAGCTGTAAGATAATAAAGGAGCCTGAAGTCCAATCAAGGTCCAGCTCTGTTCTGCTTTTTGTTACCTGTTGGACCTCCGTAGGCCCAAGTGAAGAATCAAGGTCCAGCTGAGTTTTGGACAGAAATGCTTTAAAGTCCTTAACTATCTCAGTAGAAAGTACAAATCATGCTTTAAATGAGTTGAACAGTTAAGGATTCAGGCATTATTTGTCCTCTGTCCCAGTGGTGGTCTCTGACTACAGCAGTCTTGGTTCCTTTTTTCTTGTTGCTGAGACAAAATACCCAGTACTCAAAATTAAGGAGGGCTCACAGTTTGTGGAGGTTTCAGTCCGTACTCTCTGGCTCCAAGTCAGGGCATCGTGCTGAGTGGCAGCAGTTCAAGGTAGCAGAGGACAGTAAAGCAACAAGAGCAAAGGGGTGCCGAGCAAGCCTCTTTCCTCCTTTGTATTGTGTGCTGGCTCCCCACCCTTAGGCAGGTGTCACACTCACACTGTTTCCCTGCCTGCCTCTTGCTCAGACTCTGGATATGCACCAAGCGAGGCCCCTGACCACTTGCTGAGTCGCTTAGTTAAACTTCTAAACTTCTCAAGTTGACACAGTGGACAATACCCTAGACAGGTAAGGGAAGGTCCTTACACCTAAGATGTAGAACTGCCTTACTTAGTTAAGCTGCTAGACTTCAAGCAGACTAAAGCGCCTGCTTAGGCAGGCTCAGGGACCAGGATTTGATCCCTGGTGTGCCAAGCTGGCCCCACTCCTAGGGTGCACTGAAAGGGCGACTGAGACTAGGCATGGTGGAGTACGCCTGTAATTCCAGCACTTGGGAGGCTGAAAACAGAAGGATCATTATGAGTCTGATCTACATAGTGAGACCCTGCAGACCTTGTACTAAATTAAAAAAGGATCTTATTGATTAGAATTGGCTATTCAAGACAAGGATATATACAGTTGATTTGTAAAAGATTTTTGTAAGGTATTAAAAATCTTTTATCTAAAGGGATTCATTATAGGACAGCAACAACAAATGAAATATGTAAGAATTTGGGAAAAACAGTTGCAGCAATATGGAAGTTTTTCTTATATCTGTCACCATAGAAGAATGAAGGGTATTTCACAGTTTCCCTGTTTCAAAAGCCTGTCCCTTTACTGTATGAATATTGGTAATTTAATAGTTTCCCTGAGGAAGATTACATTTAAAATTAGTTGAATACATGCATATTTTGATAATTAGATCCTCCAGTGGTTAATCAGGGTAAGCAAAGTATAATGACTATTTAAATATAGTCCATGCCCGGACTTTAAACATACAAGGTATGATCACAAAATAAGGAGGTTTAAATTAAAAAATGTTATTATAGTAAAAGACACAGTGCCATGAATCCTCCTACGTCTTCTCTTGGCTTTGGACACATTTATTCCATCTTTCTTTCCACCTTCTGGGGCAGGTCTGGAAATCCCCTTTCCTAAATGCTTTTGGTTGTGCTGTCCCTGCTGCCTCGATGTCCTATAGATTGGAAATGTTCAAGGTCATTTTGACTTTGAGGAAGATCCAGAGGCTGCGTGGTGCATGAGGACAGCACCGCGACTCTGCGAGCTGCCTTCTGTTGGATGGCGCTCAGCCGTGGCCTTCACTGTATTGTTGGTCACACCTCACAAAGGCATGCCCTCGCCCCTTCTCCTCTTTCCTTCTCTCTGCCTCCCTCTTCCCTTTCAAAGAAAAGCAGACTGTTCCTATCTGGAGCCTACATGGACCCATAAGGAAGCCTTGGAAGTTTGACCACATTCCCTTCTTTTGTTGATGGGCCTTGGGAGCTGCTTGTGAAGTCCTAGCGGGAGAACCCAGCCACACCTACTCTGTTGAGAGAAGAACTGTCCTATGGAAAAGGTGACCTCTGGGTGTGCAGCTTCCAGAAGGACAAATACAGATTTGTGAAGGAGAGGGACAATGACCTGGCCAGGCAGATCAGCCAAAGGAATGTGACAATCCATGGGACTGCGTAGGGCACCATCGCAGCTGCTGATTCCTCCAGTGGGTGAAATCATGATATGTTTATTGGATGTTTTATAAATAGTGGAAAACATTGTGAAATACATCATTCACATCATTCCAAGATACATTTACATAGTTATCTCACTTTATCCTTCTTAGAAATATGTGATATCAGTAGGAAAGTAGTACCTATTATGGAGAGTTTCCTATATATAGAAAGTAATAGATTTCTAAACCTGTGTGGAAAATCTATCTGGGTGAGCTTTCCTCTCATGGTTTGCTGTGTGTGTACTCTAAGGTCAGGATGTAGTCAAGCTGTACTTAATGCATTTTCAGCACTATAGAGATAATTATCTACTTCATCACATTTCCCTAAATCTACTAGTTTTGGTTTTAACAATAATTCTGTAATATAAATATTTCTTGCAGAAATGTGAATATTTTTGTAGATTCCTAGAAGTATAATGGCTGGGTCAAGGTACATGAGCACTGCAAGCTTTATTGGAAACAAGTATTTCCTGAAAAGATATAATAAAATAACCGGTGAGCCTATGGAAAAGGATTTCACACCTCTATTCATGTGGGAAATGCAAGTTGACAGCACAGTGATGCTCCACACCCTCCCCCACCAGCATGGTTAAGGTCATGTAGACTGTCAGTTCTCAGCGTTGTGAAGGATATAAAATGGCTTGTGGAAACAGAGTTGATTCAGCACTTTGGAAAACTGTTAGGAAATATCTGTGGAAACTTGCAATAGTTCAGCTCTATGACTTCAGTAATATCAAGAACAATGAGTGCTTATGGCCATGAAAAGATAGGTACAGGAATTTCCATAAGTAGTTTTCTTCCTAATCTCTCCAAACTAAACATAATTTAAATGCCTGCCAGCAGGAAATTGACAAAGTATTTCCTGTACATTCACACACTAGAAAAATCTACAGCTTTCAAGAAAACCACTTTTTTTTTTTTTTGTATCTTAGGGTAGGGTCTACAGGGTGTTCAGGGTCTCACTACTAGATCGGATTTGTAGTGATCTGCCTGTTTACAGCCTCCCAAGAACTGGGATTACAGGCATGCACCATCATGCCCAGTCTCAATTCCAGTCTCAGCACGCCCTGGGGGCAGGGCTGGTATGGCAGGCCCAGGGATGGAACCCCTAGTCCTTGCATCTGCTTGCAGGCACTTTAAAAAAAAAAGCTTCTGATACACTTATCTGTTCAGATAAATTTCAATAATAAGCTATCCAAACAAGTCAGACATAAAAAATCACTAACTTTATTTATATAACATCCCCAAATAGGCAAAATTAACCCTAATGACAGGAGTCCGCACATTGCAATATGCAGAATGTTATATGTATAAAAACACACTGCTACATAATTAATATTAACATTCCATATGCTTTAATCCACACATATTATGTTTCAAGGAAAAATAAAAGAAAATTAAAATTACTCAAAAAGAAAAAGATTATTACACAGTGCTGTATGTCCAGGGCATGGCAGTGAGATGTGAGCTCCATGGGACTTTACCTTGTCAGTTGGAACACACATGACCTCTCTTGGGCTCGCTCAACTTGTTACTTGTAGTTTTATTTGGAAGACACTTTACATTCCTGGCATCTCTGATCTCCTGGAGTCTCCATTGCCCCACTGGTTTTGTTCCAACAGCTTCATGAACTGCCCTCCCAGGGATCCTTGCCTGGCATCCCAAGCTTTTCTTGGAAGTCTGGGTAGCAGCCTCCCAGACCTCACAATCCTTGCATACTGGCAAAGCTAATATCATGTGGATGACACCAAAGTCTGCCAAAAGGGGGCCACGGATACAGCAGCCTCTGAGTTCCTAGATAGCCAAATATGGGGAAATGAATCCCAGGGACCTGACTTCCCAGGATGCCCTTCTTCAGCAGAAGGCTTATGGCTTTCCTCTCAAGTGAAAGGTTTATGCTTTTGCACCCATGAGTTGCAACAGATGGGTTTTGTTGATTCCTGCATTGTCCTCAAAGCATTTTTTTGGTCCTGTACACTTAATTTCTTTTTAATGATATTAATCTCGTTAGTTGCTATATTTACTTTGGTTTCCACTTTACATGTGGATCTTTTCGAGACAAATTTTAAGTTTTAAAAATCTTTCTGCCCTACTATTTGCTCATGATTCTCCTGCTAAATCTTGGTAAAGCAGCAATTAGCTCACATGTGACAGCCCAAATGTTGGGCTTCCTTGAAATTTCCTCTACCAGATCAATTATTCTGTTGTGCTGAAACTCAGCCTTTTGCAAAAATCTCAGGACATAGGCCAACTGTAAATAGTTTTGCTTCCCAAAGCATAACATTGGCTCTAACCCACTTCGCAATAGAGTTCCAATCCCAGCAAGAAACCTCGTGAGTCTCATCTTTCTTGTCTTTATGCCAGTAAGCATTCAGGTCTTCTGAGCTCTGACCAGAATTGCCTATAAAATTCTGCTTAAAATGTTCTTGGACTTCTGTAGCCTGTATGTCAAGATTTCCCAAAACTTTTCACATGAACCATTTCAAAAGCTTTTTTTTTTTTTTTTTTTTTTGCCCTTTAATTGTAATTTTTAATTTTACGTCCTTGCTCACATGGACAGGAAAATCTTCAAAATTCAGTGACTCGAAGATGATGCGTCTTTGATGAGTGGTGT
>NDGM011084390.1:0-19481 GCA_002564305.1 Octomys mimax | reverse complement strand
AGAGAGAGAGACAGACAGACAGACAGACAGACAGACAGAGACAGAGAGAGAGAGAGACAGAGATAGACACATAGAGAGACAGACAAACAGACAGAGAGACCCTGCTCATAATTGGGCTTTGAAAGCTGCACCAGTATCCTATAGTATCTTAAGACTGCTGTGACAGGCCACCACAAACTTTTGAGACAATAGAATGAGTCTTCTCACAATTCCAGGGACTACAGCTCTGCAGAACACATGTCTGCAGGCCCTTGCTTCCTCTGAAGCCTCTAGGCAGGAGTTCTTCCTTGATTCTTTCTCATTCCTGGCATTGCTGGCAATTGTTGGTTTCCTGTGACTGGTGGATGCGCCCATCCATCTTGCCTCCATCTTTCCGTGGCACTCTCCTTGTGTGTCCAAACATCTCCACTCTGCCCCTTATAAGGATGCCAGTCAGTGGGTTAGGTCCTGCAGGACCTCACTAAAAGTTGGCTATATCTGCAATGACTTTATCTCTAAAAAAGGTCACATTCACAGTCACTGCATGTCAGGACTTGAACACTTCTTTTTGGAGGGCATATTCAATCCATAGCAGAAGGCACGCAGTATCCCGTCCGCCTCACCAAATCTGGAGAAGTGATTGTCAAACTGGCTCACCTTGAACGAAGGGTACAAGGGATGTCAAAGAACTTACAGGCATCTCGGGATCCATTTGCCCTGCCAGCCCTGGGGCCATTCAGAGAGGACACAGATGGGAGCTGTTTTAACCAGCACCCCGGCCACCAGGTGATGGGCATGCACCTGGCCAGGTGCCTCGGGGAGCAACACCCAACATCTGCCACAAGGATGTGACCAACAGTCCTGTGCTGACCATGGACCACATCATCCCTTTACATGCCACTCCCATCCTACCTGCTGCAAGCCAGTCGTTAAGTATAAAAATCACATTTACATGGAAGAACATCTTTTAAATTTATTTGGGAAGAATTGCATTTTTTGGATACTGTTTAAACACTCAAGTAATGATATTCATCCTATGAAAGTACTTCCAACAGGTGAGATACTGTTCCAAGTACAGACTGAATCCTGACAACAGCTGTGGGAGAACATGCCATCATCTTCCCCATTTACAGATGAGGAAACTGAGGCTAAGAGAACTCCTGAAGTACACGTGGCTAAATGACAGAGCTGGTGTGAATCTCAGCATCTGGATCTGTGCTCAAGGCCCCGACACGCTACTATCCTACGCTTCTGCAACAGGCCTCAGTAAGGAAAACAAATTTGGCCTATTATAAATGCTTTAGACTACAACTGAGTTTAACACTAGCTACAAGAAACAAAGAAGCCAGGCATGTTGGGGAATGCCTGTAATCCTAGAATTCTGCATTTAAGTTCAAGCCCAGTCTGGGTAAGTTAGTGATTTACAGAGACCCTGTCTTAAAAAAATTTTTTTTAAAGGGGTGGGGGTTTGGCTTATTGTGAGATCCTCGGGCACAATACCCAGTACCATGTAAAAGGGAAAGGTGTTTGCAATTCTCCCTGTCACTGCCTTTCTTCTGTGCTTTCCCCAGGGCTGAGCTCAGGTGAAAACTTTGACAGCCACAGGTGCAGGAAAGAATGGAATTAAGAGGGGGTGAGATTAAGCACCTGCAGATCCACAGCCAGCATACCCAGAGCCACCTTGCCATTCATGCATTAGGGCAAGAAAAGAACGGGGCCAAGCCAAAGCCAAGTCTTCAGAGCAAGCCAACAGTCCCGGAGGGGCATGCTTGCCAGAGGCTGCACATCCTACCAGCAGCCGACCACCCAGGCATAATTGACATGCGTCAGGGCACAGGTGTGGGACAGTGGGTATTCTGCAAGCTGACCATTTATCTCAGTAGTCAGGTGAGATAAAATAATCGATTCTCCCCAGGACATGTAGTTTTTCTTGGGTTTGTGCTGTCAATTATTCAGATACAGGCAATTTTCCTTTTAGAGGCTGTTTCCCAAATCTTAATTTTCTTCCTCATTCCTGGCTCCTGAATGCTTCCTCTTCCCTCAAAGCTACTTGGAAGCACAGATGCTGATCATTCTGCTTAGCGGAGTGTAGTTTTGCGCGTGTGTGCGCACATGCACATGTGTGCTCTCCTAGGGGTTGGGAAGCAACAGCCGGGGTGGTATGGCACTTGGAGCAGCTATGGCCTGACAGATAAAATGCTCTTGATCTGATAGGTTTGCTTCAAACCATCAGACTGCATCACTCGACAATCCGGCAGCCTCCAGCTGATGGATCTGCAGAAGTGCTCAAGGATAATTGGCATTTTAATGGGAAAATGCCATGTTCCCAAGTGTCAGAATAGCAATAAGACACCCCAAGGGCCATTAACACAGTTCGTGGGTAATTAAAGTTGCTCACCCATCAGTCTTGGTCTCAGAACCCATCCCACACTTGCGGCAGGGCTCCTGGGGGTGCCCGACTCTTGCCAACCACTAAATTGGAACTCTAATGATCAAACGGTGTTTCCCATCAGACATGCACACAAGAAGGCACTGAGGAGCAATAGCACCTCAGTCTGTCACTGCCTTTCTTCTTTCTTCTCATGCACCAGGGCTTGGCTCAGGTGAAAACTTTGAGAACCACGGGTGATGGAATACTCCATAACTGACTCTTCTAGTAGCCACTTACAGAGACCAAATTTCAATGGGGCATTTTGATCCAATGTGCCACAATATACTGAGTTGACAGATGTCTGGCACAGTATGCATGGAAAGCCTTGGCTGGGTGAGCAGGGCTGAAGCTACACTCTAACCTCCTCTCAGCCTCTTGACTGGGCATCTGGTGTCTGCACCTTTGTATGCTTGGTCCTTTCTAATGTTTAATGAGTCTACTATGTATCCACACATTACCTCACTCCATCTTTGCAAGTGTGGTCCCCCTCATTGTGCAAACAAAGAATCTGAGGGTGTGAGAGAGAAATGGTGCACCAAGGCCACTCAGAAATTAGAACTCAAACACCAGCCGCCCAGCTGCAAAGCTCAAGGCCTTAACTGCTGCGCTACCATCAGGCTTGGCTCTGGGTATCATCTTGACCAAATTGAAGGATGCTTAGCAAGCTGGTAGAGCATTATTTGCTCTCAATACTCCAGTTGGCATTGAGCCTTCCTTTTCCTGAAAGGGAAACCCAGGTGGTTTGGCATTTGACTAGAATGCTTGAGTTGCCTGAATGTGTTTGGGTGTTTGAGGGCATTTCTGGGGAGATTGGTGCACAAGTCCATAAACTAAATAGGGAAGACCAACTCAGCATGGGCAGGCGCCACCTAGCTGGCTAGGATGCAGATAGGTCAAAAAGGAGGGAAGGGGTAGATNCCCCCCCGCCACTTTTCTTACTAGCAGGGCATCCTTCATCTCCTGCCCTTGGACCTTAGAAGTTCAGCATCTCTGACTTTTGCCCTCAGTCTTGCAGCAGCAACCTCAACATGACAGTTACACTAGGGGATTTTCCCATGCCAGGCACACGGCCCTGGGCTGTGAGGCATGGCACAGCTTCCTCAGTCTCCAGCCTACAGCTGGCCAAGAGTGGGACTTTGCAGCCCCCAGAATCCCAACTGAGCTGGTTTCTCTAATTAAATCCTCTCCCTCTCCCTCTTTCTATATAGTTCTTATCAGTTTTGTCTCTGGAGACTCCTCACCAAAACACTTATCCTTCTTCAGCGTACTTTTTCTATATGGTGATGACTCATTTCTGTACCTATTATGGAAGTATATCTTCCTCGGAAAGCATTGTTCTGTTTTGTGCTGTGCTGTGCTGTGTTGTTCTCCTTTGCAGTGCAACCCAAGGCTTTGTGCACCTACTAGGAAAGACTCCTTGACCATCACTTTGACCAAAGTGTTTCAGTACCATCCTTCTGGGAGCACAGGCTGAAGTTGAAGCATGGAAACACACAGAGGGGGTGAGACGAGGCTGGTGAAGGATGGTGTCTGTCCCAGGCAGGGTCATCTTATCAAGAAGGACAGGGAAGCCAGGAGGCGTGACAGAAAACAGAGGGCTCCCTCAATTAGGGTGTTAGTAAACTGTCTCATGAAGGGACTCTACAAAGCTGAGGGCAGGGTTTAAAAAAATTGGGACTAGATAGGGGAAACTCTAGCCAGGCCAAAGCCACAGTTATCACCTATAAAAAAAAGTGGTGAGTGGACACAACGGCTTCTCATTCCCACAGAAGGTGCCTTTTTGGAATGGTTGCCACGGGCTGGTCTCCCTTGGGGTAAACTAGCAGCTGAAGGTGACCCCCCCACCTTACCTTCTCCTATCTTCCCTCTCCAGCCAGTGCCTCTAGGAACCAAACTCAAGCAGAATCCTAAAGGTAAGGGGTCTATCCCTAGGGGTGCGGTCTCCAGCAGCAGCCTGTCCAGTGTGTAGCAGGTGAGCCAGGATGCATAATAGGCAGGAAAGAGAAACAGACAGTTCTCAATGCACCAGGCTGACAAAATAGGGATGCATGCTGCAGGAGGCTAAGTGAGATAAACTGGTTTCCTGGGATTTGGCTGCTGAGGAAAAATACTTATTCCCCTCCTTGTTTGTTGGTGTTTTGTTTTAGCATGAGGAGAACTTTGGCTTCCTTGCACCACTTCATTTAGTGGCCTGGAGAGGAAGAATGAAGTGAATGGTTAGTTTAGGACAGAGGAGGTAAGGCAGCTCAGCCCTGTCCTCACCTGTGCCCATTAGGGACCTGCCTGCTTACATAATATATGGGTTCAAGGCTGCTCAGAGCAACGGGGTTATCTCAGCAAGCAACCCCTGCTTCTAAGAAGAGAGACCTATGATTTTCCTCATTGCCTGAAATTGAGGTCAATACATCACTTTCTGGCCAGTAATATTAGCAAGCCTTTTAACCAGACTTAAACACATTTATTAATCTTGTCTTGCCAGAAATAACTGGCATTTTGATCTCACCTGCCATACACTTTTTATCATTGTCCAGTTTCCAGCCTAAGGAGGGAAAGAAAAGGTTTTACTTAACTTCACAATTGGCAACTGGGATCCAGCATTGATGATAAAGCGGTATTAGGGCCCAAACAGTCATACCTTCAGGGGCAGATCAAGAAGTCAGTGAACTCATCTTCTAGAAGTGTGCAGCAGCGGCAGCCTCACCCCTCCCAACAGCCACTAGCCTGCACAAGCAGAAGGCCTGAGCAAGGAGGTGTCTGGAGATTCCCCTTACCTGATGGGCACCTAGGGCATGGCTACTGCCTCTCCCATCCCTCCCCTTGGGCATGGGGGAGTGCTGTTTCATTTCTGAAGCTAAGAGAAGGGAATTCTGAAAAGCTCACCATGGAATTAGGCAAGAGAAAATACACAGACAAAGACCCCAGAGAGCTTCAAGGACCATATAGTACAGTGGTGGGTCATACATTAGTCAAATTTTCTGTTCCTGGGGAAAATAGTCAAAACCCACAACTGAAAGGATAACTTTATTTGGCTCATGGTTTTAGGGAATTCACTTCAGGGTGAGCTGGCTTCAAGACAGAAATACCATGGCAGAAGTGTATGCTGCAGCTAAGTTCATGATGGCCAGGGAGGAAACAGAGCACAGGGACCTTGCCAGAAGAAAGGGCGAGGAAGCAGGTGTAGTTCCCAAGGTCACACCTCTAAGACTCACCCAGACACACCCAGAAGTGTGTTGTACTAATCCCAAGCCAAGTAAGTTCACATAGTCAAGCCTGAACACCACATGCCACATCACCTGCCAGGGAGTAACCTGATTCAGACCATCTTGTCAATGTCTCCCAAGGGAGAGCCCTAGTCCCAGGGACAAGCACTAAGGGATCTCTGCTTAGCTCTTGCTGTGTGATAAGCCACCTCATCGCTTCTACCTGCAGCTGCAAGCAACAGCTGTGTTACAGTGAAGTCATGTTTGGGGAATGAGGAAGGCAGGTGGGACTCTACCGATAAGCCTCAGTGTTGGGAGCCCCAAGAAGCTAAGAAACTGATCAAATGCATAGGTGGAACTGGGCCTCAGCACCTGAAGAAAACAAGCTACCTCAGTCCTGAGAAAAACATCCTGTCTGGTTCAGGCCAGCTATTAGTCGCTAGGCAACCTTGTGTCATGTGTCACAAACTTTGCAAAAGTATAAATAAAGGATCATTTTGTTGTGTATTGAGTTAGTCTTGCCCATCAGGCAGACTAGCGACCGCCTAGCCCAGCTTTTGTCCTCTTGTCTGTCTTTCTCATTCCTGCCGCCAGGTCTCCCTGGGTAGAACCATTCACAGTAAGATCAACGGATCCCTACACCGCAGCTTTGTGTGCTATTGATGGCAGTCCTTTTAATATCATGCAGCTGGGACGTGGGCTGGTCTGGGGCCCTAGCTAAAAGGTGGAAGGCTGGGCTCCACCAGGACTGTTGACCCAAGAACCTGCAGCACTTTCCCACCTGGCAGTCTCAGGAGAGGTCTGCTTCTCACATGGCTCTGACATCAGAGGCCTCAGCGTATTTCTTCTGTTGACTTCTGTCAGTCAAGCACATTGCCGAGGCCAGCTTCAACAGGAAGAAACTCCTTTTCTCTCTGTTAAAGGAATAGCATAGACTCCGCATCCATCTTTATCCATCCTGGAGGCGTTTGGCAGATGTCTAGCCAGACAGGATGTATGTTTCAGGTCAGGGAAGGCCCCTCTCCCAGGGCCTCCTGTATAACTTAGTTATCTGTCCCAGGAGATGGCAGGTTGGCTGCCAGCCCGGCACAAGGCCTTGCCAGAGAAGCCAGCAGAACCTCAAAAAGAAACAATAGCTCTGTTAAGAGACATTTGTCCCTCTTTCCCCAGCCAGCCTCTTAACCCTTACAGCATTCTCCTCCGAGGAAGATGGGGGAGGAGCAAGCTGGAGCAGGGCCCCGCCCCTTTCTGGCTAGTAGCCAGTGTGCTCTCTCCAGGCTGGGGAAGGAGAGTTATATTGATGTGTAAGTACAAATCTTTAACTTTCAACTCTCTTGGGCTGGACTTTTAAAGCTGGAAATGAACTCTCATGAAGGGAATTAGACAAAACATGTTGAGCTAAGAAAAATGAAAGGATGCTGTTTGCATCCTTAGTGCATTCAGGTTATCCCATAGCAAATAATGTTCGCATAATAACACATGGGTGTGATAGAGTTAGCCAGACACACACTGTCAGATTTGAAGGTGGCCACCTGGGGAGGAAAACTTTGCCTCTATTTTATGTTCTGTAACGGGGGCCCATGAATTAAATGAACAAAAGACAGATTAACACTTATAACCCCAATACTCTGGGAGGCTGAGGACAGGACGACTGCAAGTTCAAAGCCCACTTGCGTAACTTAGTGTGATCCTGCCTCAAGATAAAAGTAAAACAGGATGATGACATAGCTCAGTGGTAGAAGCCCCTGAGTTTAGTCCCCAGTGCCACCACCCAAAAACAATGACAGGAGAAAAGGCGAACTATTTTTATTAATATTTACATGCATGAGAGTTTGTGGAAAAGAAATGAAACTCAAAGAAGCATTTGGGTTGGGGGCTTTTATACCCTTTTACCAAAGGACAGCATGTTTGAGGTGAAGGGACAGTGAGTCATGAGGAGGTGACTCAGAAGCTAATGGACCACAGGGTCATCTTAAGAGGCTGTTTCTGCAGGCCTGTCTTGGTGTGGGCTCTTTCTCTCTCCACTCCTACTCCCTTCACATGCATATCCAAGACCAGTCGTGAAAGAAAAGCTGCCTTGGGCTCCTGTAGCTTCACTGTGCCACAGCACTGCTGCAAGTCACGTCAGACACGCAACAGGGGAGAAGAGGTGGATCTCAGCCCTTCATAGGGCTCAAGACGGTCAGTCTCCTCAGTACAGAGGTGGACACAGGGAAAGGCATATTAACAGTGGCAGCTGACAGTCTGAGCATGGGAAATACAGGGAGTACTTAGTAAAGGGACTGTGTGCAAAGGGGTAGGTGGAGATGAGGACACCAGAGTGAATTTACCTAGGCCTAGAGCCAGTAAAAGGGAGCTGTTATCTCCAGGATGCCCGGGAGGGATAAGTAGGAAGGACAGTCATGGCGAACAGAGGTGGCATGGGTTGCCTAGGAGGAGCTGTGACCTTTGAGAGATGCTGCTTGCCCAGGGCAACTCCAAAGGGGAACAAGGTATGAATTAGTAAATCCCAGAAGAAAGCAAGGAGCAGGTCCTCCTCCCTGGACACAGAGCAGAGTGAGGAATGGTAGAGGGTCAGTCAGGAGGAGACGAGAAACAGCCATCACAGGCATAATAAAATAGAACAAGGAATTGCTGCCAAACAAGCTCACACAGCCTGCCAGCCCTTTTGCTGAGCTGATTTAATCCTCAAATGCATCAGCACAGTTCTATTAATGTTGCCTAAATCACAGATGATAATATCAGCCATGCAGCAACTTGTAAACAAGAACTGCACAGCATCAGGCAGGTAGGAAGGGCGATAGCTAGTTCGGAGCAGGGATCTACGCTCCAAAGCTTATTCCTTGATCCTGGCTGATCCTGCCCCTAAGACACAGCAGTGCAGAGTCCTAGCTCCTTGGAGTTCCAACAGCAGGCCCTCTGAGGAGAAACACGGGGCAACTCTCTTTCCTATAGTTCTCAGGACTCCTGCAGGGACAGCCTGGTCACTCAGTGAAGGACATAGTCAACGATGCAGTAGTTATGTAGGGGAAACGTGGCAAAGGTCAATGTTTTCTAGGAAGTAAAACCACGTCCCTTCTCACCCAAATGAACACAGTCCACAGATATGTTTTATTTAAGTGCTAAATAATGAAAAACAGGCTTTTCAACCAGTTCACAGAATGGGTGGGGGAGACAGAGCATACACATATATAGGTAGTCAGAAAAGCCCAAATGGGTTTGCTAATAGAATATGGCGGAGCAGAGCAAGCCACTGAGGACTGGCCACACTGACGTATGGACCAATTGGAGCTGAGGCAGCTGAGTAGATGCAGGCGCAAGAAAAGCTCTCAGATAAGAGTTTGAAAGGGTGTTCTTCTACCCTGCTGTACCAGGCAGGACAAGGGTTAACCATGGAAAACAACCTTAGATTCTCATCAGCAGGCTGGGAGAAGGCACAGGGCCTTTACCTGACAAACAGCACTAATTAGGCATTAACGACTATTTATTTGCCTTCCATAATTTGTGTCCCTGGAGACTCAACATGCTCTTCCTTTGTCTTGTCACTTTCTAAGAATTTACAGTTCTTTGTTACACATGAGCTGTACCCCTGAATTCAGAGCCCTCCCCTAAGCAATCTGCTCATTTCTCTGCCCCCCCCCCCACCAGCATACTCAAGGGATCTGCATGTCAATAAGCTCCTGTTTGTTTCTCTCTTGTTAACCTGTCTTTTGTGACCAAGGTCTGTTCCAACTAAGAACTCAGAGTAGAGGATCATATTACTTTTTATTCTATAAGGAAGCAATGTTTTCCCCCACCCAGGGGCAACACTCATTAGCCCAGTTATCGGTGCCCCCACAGTGTACAAAGTGGCGGATCCTGACCCACCAGGAGGTGCACCTGGTCGGCATGAAGGATGGACCTACACGCGGGTCACGGGTGCCCCGTCATTCTTGACAGCTGCAACAGCCATCATCACGGTGCGGGGCTGAGCTCGGAAGCACCGGTGTTGAGGGAAGAAGCCAGCGGGAGGAAAGCCCTGGTCTGTGCCTCCCTGGGCTCGCCCTCCTAGTCCTGCCTGTCTCTGTTCTTAGATCTCCGTATTTCTAGACAAAAGTCGCCCTATATCTCTTTTCCCCTTTAAAGTATTTTCCCCTCTTAATCTCTCCTGATAAACCTGGAAGGCTGAACTCATGAACAACTGAAAAACTCTTCCTCTTCGCAGAAGGGAGACAACGGAAAGGAGAGAAAAGTCCTTTGTATCCCATTCTTCAAGGCAGCAAAAAAAGACACAGGATTACGTTTCTGTCCACTTAAAATTTAACTACAATCAATTAAGTAAATTTAAATTCCATATGAAAGCTCGCACTCTATTCAAGTCTTGGTTCCGTGTGACTGACGGTAAGGAGATCTTCCCTGACCACCCTGTTTCAATTTCAACTCTGTCACTCCCATCCTTCTTGGCTTTATTTTTGGTCACCTTCTAACACAGGGATGATTTATTGATGGTCCACCATCCTTTTCTAGCATGTCAATTCCTTGAAGGCACCTACGAATTTTTGTCTCTTGTCCAATATCATATTTACAGTGCCTGAAACCATGCTGGACACACAGTAGGTGCTCAGTGATGAGTGAAAATGATCCCAACCATTGGTAGCCTCCGCACTTGATTCACTGACCAGCATTCTAAGTTTCACACTGTCTGTTATCTGATCTCTGAAGTTGCCCTTAGTTTTCCCTTTCCTCCCCTGTTTCACTGGCCCCTGACTTTGAAAGCTGGCTGAGGTCAAGGGTCAGGAAATTGAAAGCTCCAAACTGCTGCTGCGCAAATCAACATGCAGAGCCCACGCGCCTGCCCTTCTCAGCTGCTCCTAGCTTGGAGAGAACCACGGCTCAAGACCTGAGAGCTTGTGAATTGGTGGGGAGGGCAAGATCCTCAAAAAATAAGAAAAAAATGATTAGATATGTGAGTCTATATAGAATGAGAGGGCCAACCAGATAATTCAGCGGATTAAAGCACCTGCTTAGGCAGATGCAGGGACTGGAGTTCGATCCCCAAGCTGTGCTGGCCCCACCCCCAGGGCACACTGAGATGGTGAATGAGATTGGGTGTGGTGACGAGCGCCTGTAATCCCAGCACTTGGGAGGCTGAAAACAGGAGAATCACTACAAGTCCAATCTGTGTAGTGAGACCCTGTCCTAAATATATTAAAAAGAAAGAAAGAAAAGAGAAATCACTCTTGTTAGAGCCCTGACAACTTGGACCCCTTCCCTTTGAGATCTCCTTGGGCAGTTTTCCAGGAGGCTCAGCTGGTTGCAAGCCACACCCATCTCAGAGGCCCAGTAGCAGGGGCACCATTGCTAGAAATCTGCAGCCCTGCCCTACTTCTACTGTATCCAATGGGCCTGCCTTGGAGCAAGGTCCCGGGAGCTGGACTCACATCCACATTGCACAGAGCGACGTGTGCACACATTCCTGACATAGACCCAGAAGCTTGTACAGCCCATCAGCTCGTAGTACATGAGTAAACTGGGAGCCCTACAGCCAATGGCTTCTGGGCAAGTCCTCCAGGGTCCCTTGTTGGATGTCAGACCTGCTGCAGGGTATCAGTCTGAGAGACACAGACCTGAAGCTCCACCCAAAGCATGGCTAACAGCTGCTTGCTTTCCACTAAGGGACCAGGGAGCATCAGCCCCCTGGAAAGGAGGATGAGTGTGCATGCTCAGGACTCCCACTGCCCCATGCCCTCCGAATTCCTGCCTGGCCTTGGCATCCTAGTGAGCCGGCCCATGACTGGCATCTCCACCGAGGACTTTGTGAAGCAGCTAGACCCCTCTGCTAGCAAGGCAGGCTGCAAAAGCAAAGGATGAGTATCACAGCTTCTCTGTACTCTGCCAGCACCCAGCCAGTGACTGATGAGAGTTGGAAGACACGTGTGTGTTCTTCACTGGCTCCCTGGATTCCTCAGGCATCCCACTCCAGGGGTACCTGAGTGATAATCCATGTAAAAGTAATCCATCTCACACTGGCATCCTTTCCCTATCCATGTCTCCCTCCCTTTCCCCCCTGTGGGTGCTTCTCAGGGCTTCTATCCAATAAACCATAATCCTCTAGCTCAGGTTCTGCTACTGGGGGAGTCCTCTAGTCCAGAATGGAAAGCAGGGAAATCCCACGGCTATTCTTCTTCCTCCAGGAGCCATGACAGCGCCTGCCATACCAGAGCCTTTCCTGAGAATCAGTTCAGCTCAGCATAGACTAGAAGCTATGGAAAGAACTAGTATGCAGCCCTCTTGCTCGCTGGCCAGCCTGGCTTCAAGGGGCCATCGGGTTGACTCAGGCTTTCTCCACGTGGGTACTTTGAACTAGACAACTTTGCCAGGGGCAGCGGGTGACAGGCAGGATGGATAGCAGCATCCCTGGCATCTACTCTCGTCCTTGAGCTGTGACCACTAAATGTTTCCAGACATTGCCAAATGTCCCCTGGGGATGGGTGTCCCCCTCCCTACCTTGTATTCTTTTTCCTTTCGAGAAACATCCAGCCAAAGTTAGTCTCCCCACGTTCCTCCAGCAGTAAAACTTAAAGCCCTTTGGTTTACCTCAGCCGCTCCTGCCCTCTGCCCTGCCTGGCTTGAAGCCCTCTTTATAAAACCCATTTGTCACTGCTCCGTTCTCCAGGATGAATTTCCAGATGGGCTGCTGACGGCTAAACTAGGAGTGCGTTTCCGGTAAAAAGGCGCCACAAATCCACTTCTGCCTGCTCTGGGGATTGCAGAGTGCCCTCCAGTGGCTAGGAGCTGCCATCTGCACCGGCTGTTCTTCAAATTCCTGGGTGCTTGCTAAAGATCTGGGGGATGGGGAGCAGGAATCTTTTCTAGAAAATCCGTTGTCTTGCAAAGTGAGAAAATTCACCATCTCTCCTATAGACTGCTCTTGGCCTGGAGCATGATTTTGAGTGCACCCAAGAAAGGTTCCTTCTACAGGTTTGAGGGGTGTGTGTGTGTGTGTGTGTGTGTTTATGAGCCTGACAACAGGGAGGCTGGAAGGCAGGTGGGGTAAGAGCCAGAGGAAGGACACAGCCGCTCAGGCCAGCAGCCCTTGGGCCTTCTTCCTGTGGCCTCGGTGGGGTGCTGCCAGAGCCCAGGGGCTCCACGCTGTCTTGATTCACCAGATGCAGCCCTGGGCGGTGGCCAGCCAGAGAGAAGCTGGAGCTGGCTGTACCTTTTCCAGGCCTGTTTCCCTTTACAAGGGTTGAGGCACAGAAGGCCAGTCATAAAACCTGCAGGTCAGGAAATCCTTAAGATAAGGAGCTTGTTGGGCTGGGGTAAAGAGAAGCTTGGGGCACAAGGTAGCATTCTCTGTGGCACTAGCTGGGGACCACTCTGCTCTATGTAGATGTCTTGTAAAACAGCTGCGGCATGGATAGCTCAAACAGGTTCTTCCCTAGGGGAGGCCACCTGGGTGTTCACTCTGCATGGGTACTCAGCATCGCCCCACTATCAGGGACCCCCGTCATTGCACCAGGCCAGCTGCTGGCACTGCCCGGAGTCCCCAGCCACAGCATGTGGTGCCTACCTTGCTAGCTGCTGGCATCCTGGGCACAGCAAAGGGTCTGGCTAGTGGCTATGCTCCGTCAGGGTTTTCTGAATGAACGTATGAGGCAGGCCTGGATGGGATTCTGAAAGACAGAAGGAAAAAGAACAGTCAGGGGAACGAAATACATAAAGCAAGAAAAGTGAGGCGCTGGTGTGGGGAATGGTAAGATGCACTTCAGAGAGAAGAGCACAGCAGGGCTGGAAGGTTGGCAAGGGCTCTGAGGGAGGAGAAAACAGCTGCTGTCCGCCTCCTGAGGCAGTGAAACGTGCTCTAGCAGTTGTCCTGGTGCACTACCTGCTTTCTCTCAGCATATTATACCAAGCGTGACCAAAATACACAGAGAAGGTTTACATTTTTAAAATGTATTACAGTAAAAGACACATTGCTGTGAATTCCCCCCAAATGCTCCCTCTTTCTTATCCCCTGATGCTTGCAACTTTCGGAAGCAGTTCGAGAGTCCTCGTTAGCGAGAGTCTTTACACGGTATCCTCGGAAACAGTGAATGCCGCTGCTTCACGCATCCAGCCTGCGCAGAGGAGCCGCGTGGCTCCTCACCCAGCCTTCTCCCTGTGTCGACTTCTGGCTCTTCAGAGTCAAGACGACCACGGCAGAGGCAGCTATGACGGCGCAGCTGAAGACGTGAAAGAGCTCCTTCAGAGCTGTCTCAGAAAGGAGCAAGAACAGCAGGGTAATTGTCCTCAAAGGGGGAGACGTTTTGCGGGGGATTCATGGTCGTGTGTCTACTATTATAATAAGTCAATATTTTTCTATCACACGTAGTATAATGCCCCTTCACTACCCTGAAAAGAAATTCATTTGTGCAATACAACCTATCTACTCATAATTTTTTAAAAATAAGAATATCTCAATTCTAGTATAAAGGAGAAGTAAAAGAAGTGTTATTTGTAATAACTCATACATAGGCAAAAATTCATTAGGAGACATGATAAAATACTCAGATGCTTGCAACTCATCAAGAGAAAATTTGGACATGAGAAATGCCAGTGGCTACACAGCTGAATCTTCACATATATGAGGGATCACCATGGAAGCGACAGCTACAAATCGATGCTGTTACAGGTGTATTGCTTTGTTCTCTCGAATACCTTGAGGAGCCTTACTTACTATCGCTGATGTTATTTTTCAAGTGAACAACAATCTTTGGTAAAGGTTCAAACAAGACAAGTCACAGACATCCCTTGATTTACACAGGAGTGGCACTTCTAGAAACTTCTCTACATACTAAAATTGTGCAGAAAAATATTTTATGCTTGTATGTAGATAAAGGGTCCAGAAAAGGCACAGAGGGACAGCTTGTCTCTATTGCCTGGTTTCCAGGGCCTTTGCAGGGACCTTCAAAGCCTAAGGTACTAGATCATTTGAAGCTTGACCAGGGCTGCAATCTCTACTTCCTAAGTGGCTCAGCCACTGTGTTTTCATGTGCTTTCAAACACTGACAGAACACTTGAGGAAATCAACCTAAAAGGCAGAGATTTCCTTGGGTTCACAGTGTCAGAGGCCAGCTAACCTGTTGCTTTGGAGCTGTGGTAGGGCAGGGCATTATGAGAGCCAGAGCAGAGCTGCTTGCCTCACTCTGGCCAGGAAGCACGCATGTGCACTGTGGGGAGGTTTGGTCCCACCACCCCTCCAGGGGCACGTGCCACTGACCTTCCTGCCATGAGAACCCCCTCTACAGGCTCCACAATCTCCCAGGAGTAACAGGTGGCAAACAAAGCTTCCATCCATGGGTCTTTGAGGACTTTCAGATTAAAATCATGGCCCATACAGAAAGGGCCAGGTGGTGCTGGATGTTGGCCAGAGGCCTCCTTTCCTCCCTGTGCACTTGTCCCCCAGGGCTGCCCATGGCCACAGGATTCCCCCAGAGTGAGCCGGCTCAGAGGCAGAGGGCCACCCAGAATGATCCTTCGTAACTCAGCCTCAGAAGTCACACAGCACCAGGTCTGCAGCATCCCTTTCCTAAAAAAGGGACCCTGAATCTGTCCTTATTTGAGGAGAAGGGAATTAAGCCCCATACTTGCAAGGAAGGAGTGTTAACAAATATGCAGACCTATGTTAAAAATACTCTGGCTCAGGTAACTCAAAACTTTTTCACCTACACAAAATTTATTTAAATAGGATAAAAATTCATAGTGTGCAGCAATCCCACACCTTACAGAGTACCTGATGCCAATGGCCCAACCCTAATGAGCCAAATGGCTGGAGCACTGCTCTGTCCTTCAAAAGCCAGGAGCATCCCTGCATCGCGTAGCTCCTTCCCCTTGAGAGCTAGCATCGTGGGTAACTGGGAGCAGATGAAAATTTAGGACAAGGAAGGAATAAAACCAGATCCAGGTGTTAGGATTATTTTGGCAGCAGAATGCAGGGAAATTTTTCAGCTGCATTTTAGTTGTGTGAATCACAATTCTGACTCCACCAGCCTTGCGCTCTTGATGTGCACCAGCTGCCTCCAGCTGCACCATGCACACTAAGCTGTCTCATGTATCTCAGGGCCTTTGCACCTGCTGTGTGTCTCCACAATATCTTTCTCCTCTGTACCCGGCTTCCCCGGCTTCATTCTCAGAATTTCTTCTTTTTTTTATTCTAAAGGTATCAGACTACCTGGAAAGCATAGCTTGCTCCATTTGAGCAGTTATTGCAGTTTTGCTTATGGAACTGCAGCTCATTTGATAATTTCTATTTCCTCTATAGGAATGTAAGCTCAGTGTGGTCAGAGGAGGGAGAGAAGGGAGGGAGGGAGGGAGGGAGGGAAGCTCTGCATTCATCGCAGAGTTGGGCAGCCTTGGATAATGTGCAGAAGTTTACATTTCCTCATGGAATCCCTGAGTGAGCAGCCCCACATATCACCTGGTGACAGAGGGAGTAGCAAGGGCCTTGTGCCTATGGAAATACCGGGAAAGTATATATACCGGTGCCAGTGCCAGGGCACACATAAAAAGGCATGTTAGCTCCCTGGTTCACAGTGAAAACCTCCAGCTGCTAATGGTGGTGTTGCTAGGCTTTTCTATCTGGTATGATTTTCAGTTTCAATTACTGCAGCGCTGGTGATTTAGCACAGGACCATCCTGAGAGGTCTCTTACAACTGCTGATAGGAAGCAATCTACTGCTCTCTCATGTGCTCTCTCTCCCTCCCTCCCTCCTATCTTTTTGCCTTTTGGTAGTTTAAATTAGATTTCTTTTCCTTGCATCTTTAGTTGCATGGATCAGTCTCATATGTCACCTCATGTAATCATCCCCCAAAGCTTCTAGAGCTGTAATCTTTTGTCCCCTTTTGTAGATAAGGAAACTGAGGCTCAAAGAAGTAAAGAGAAAGGACTTGCTAGCTGCTATGGTATTCAGTGAATTAGGAAAAGACACTTCCTGTGGAGGATTAAGTCCCAAATGGCTCTAACTCCCAGCAGATAAATTACACAGGGTTAAATGGCAAACTCCTCTGGGCTGGTGGGCCCTTCAGCAGTACAGCTCAGTGAGCAGAGCAGGGGCTGGGCGTCAGCTCCTAGGCTGAGCGCATGAGAGGAGACAGCACTAACAAGAGTACACAATGTCTTAGTTACATGTGCCATACAGGGTCGCGCAGTTGTGAGGGCAGTAGGGCCAGCTTCAAGACTCACTTCTGGTTTTAGGTTTCTTTTCACGTTTTTCAATAACTGTGCTGTGTTGCTGGATAGTAATCTAATTTATTTGTCAGAACTACTATGTTTCCACTTCGTTGATTAATTTTTAATGCCTATACACGGACGTTGATGGTACTGACTGATTGATTGATCTTGTGGAACCCATGATTGAACCCAAGGCCTTAACACTGATTTGTATCTGCAGACTTTCTTTCTTTCTTTCTTTCTTTCTTTCTTTCTTTCTTTCTTTCTTTCATGGCACAGGGTCTTGCTAGATTGTCAGGTTGCCTGGGCTGGGCTTGAACTTGCAATCTTCTGTCTCTGTGTGTCATACTGCTCAGGTGGCTATGTGTTCTTGGTACCTGGTGCTACGCCTTTACTTTCAGTAAGTGCCTACAGGATGGATGGACAAATTAGCAGTATGTTTTCTTGAGTAGATTATAAACAAATGACAGGAAGGAGCTGAGGTTTGTATTCCTGTGACCTCTCTTTGTGTGAGCCTGTGCACTTTATAGATTAGGTGCTCAATAAAGATGCCTAGATCATGATGAAGGGGGCATTCACTGCAAGTGCTAGAAGAATTTGTGTGATGGCTCATGGAGTTTAGTTGAGAATGTTCTGTGGACGATGTGGGTCTGACTGAGCCTTGAAGATTTCCATAGAGAAGAGGAAGGGTATCCCTAGTTGAGAGGATCATCAATTTAAAAGCAAGGGAAGGAGGGGCACAATGGGTTTGGAAATCACAGTAGAAGGTTGGCTTGAATAAGAGAAAGGCTGTGTGTTGGGAGAATGGTTGGAAATAAGATTGGCTGAAATTGATCCCAATCCCACATCCAGCTCTGCCATATACAATTAACCCAGACCTCTGTTTACAGAGAGAAATCTTAAGCAAAGGCTGCAAAACCAATACATCACAGTTCCCCTGGGACTCCAACCACAGCCAGTGGCATGAACAAACCATCAGTGTTCTTCAACTCTAAGGACTTGGAGAGACCAGTGGCCATAAAAGATATCCTGTAGTTAAAACTGTGAACCACGATCCATCTACGGTTTCAAGCTCCACAGGGGAGAAGGAATGGGAAGGTGAAGGAGGGACAGAGTGCAACATGGTTTACAAAGTATTCAGCCTCCTTTGAACTGTATGCTATACCGCTATGCCTTCACAACCTTGTCTTCTGTAATATAAATTTGCCATGAAAATATGTGTGATAATATTAGATGACTTGCTTAAGACCTAACAGGCCAACTAAAAAATATTAGGTCTTAAGGGAAAAAATTGCCTATTAAACAGAGGAGCCTGTCCTCTTGGTGAGTAGCTTCTGTGCTTTATATCTGAAAGTATGTGCCAACATGTCACCCATTATACTTTTCACTTTGCCCGTCTGTGAAATGGGGAGAAATTAACTCTAACTCTAAATGCAGTCAGTAGTTTAAGGCACATGAGATAGTGCCTGTCCCACAAATGACAGTGCTGGAGAGACCATGGGTAACTCTTCTTCCTCTCTTCCCTCTCCTTGCATTGCCATCCAGCTGTCCCTGGATAAGAGCTGGTATGTACTGGGTGAGAGTGGGGAACATGCGGGAGTTAGGCAGAGCCCTGGAACAGGAGTCCAGCCTGGCATGTTCCTACATTTGGAATATTCTCTATTATTGATGATTCAGGTCCTTTAGTGTGTCCTCTCCTTGCTTGCCTTGAACCCACTCCCACCTTTTTGCTCTGTCAAGGGGCTCAGTCAGATTGACAAGTGGAGAGACTGTGTTCCCATTTCCATTGACTTCCACCTAGGCCCAGCCATCTGGAGGTACTGGTGAGAAACTGGAGTGAAGAAGGGCGAAGCCAGGACCTTCTCGCTTCTCCCTGCTCACGTGACGCCTTTGATAGAGTTGTATCCTCCCTCCCTCCATGGCCATGGCTCCTTCCTAACAGCTCCATTGAGGAGCCAGCTTCCGCTAGGCAGCTCTAGTGCCGGCCTCCTCCAGCTCTTCTCTCTGTTCTCCAGCCTAGGAGTGGTGGAGCGTTCCTGCGCCTGCTCATTTTTGGAGGCTCCTCAAGCCCTATTGCTTTCACAGCCTCCTTGAGGGCCTGTGAATCAAGGCCTCATTCTAAATTGTGTCTTAGATACCTAGGGTGGGATTTGTTCTGGTGGAATACTCATGGCTGTTGTCCCCAGAGGTAGCCACAGTGTGGTATCTCTATTGGGACCTTCTGGACCTTCTGGTTGCCAATGTAAACAACATGAATTTACTTAACAGTTCTCAGATTTGGAAATATCACATTTCTTTATTTTCCTCCAATTACCTCAAAACTTGCACCATTCTGCACCTGGCTAGCTGGCTGATGCTTCCTCTATTCCGTGTCTGAGAGTCTCAGCCTCACTAGGTTTTAGGGAATAAGCAGAGGGCTGGCTGAGTTCTGCAGCATTCTTTACTGTCACCATCACTACTGCTTCATGTGCTGCCCACTGTCAAGTTTGGGTTCTTTTTCATCACTTACTGAAAATGGCCCACAGAAATGGCCTTCCCAGTGATCTCCTCTGCCTACCACAGCCTTACACAAGGGAAACTTTGAAGATGTTCTCAATGACACAGTGTTTTAGGGCTGGCCAGATAGCTCAGTGGATTAAAGTGTCTGCTTAGGCAGATGCAGGGACTGGGGTTCGATCCC
>NDGM011084376.1:0-22344 GCA_002564305.1 Octomys mimax | reverse complement strand
AGAGAGAGAGAGAGGAAAAAGAGAGGTCCCATTTATCTGCAAGTGTGTAATAAGACCAAACATCTAAATAAATGTCCTAATATTTTATACCCTCTGTTTCATATGATCAAAATAACTGCATAAAGATCTTTGGATGATTTTAGCAAGATAAAAAATTTCATTTGTATTATCTCACCTAACATAATCTTTCCTGGACCTTGATTCTAACACTTTCTTTCTGCAAGCCAGGAACAAAATCAGCCTCTTCCTCTCTTATTTTTTGACTTGTTGCTTTTTCTCTCTCAGCTTGAAGTATTACTGCTGCTCTCCAGCCTGTTAGAGATATCTTCCTCTTTTCCTAAAATCTTTTAAGGACATACTTTATCTCTTTGAAACATTGCCTTAAAATTTTTCTCTCCAGATCCACCTGTAGGCCCAAGATAGTCTTCATCTATGTGATGCACCTGGAATTTAAATCACAATAATTTATTATTGTTTGAACCTATTTAATATTGTACCTGTTGTTTCACAACTCACTTAAATATTTATCTGAGATGACCAACAAAGAAGCGATCTGTACAGGATTTTAAGTCACAATGCACTGTCTGCACAGAGGTGTATGAAAAGCAGGCCTGAAGTAAGAAGAGCGAGACAGACAGAAGTGCCTGTTGTATTCGGAGTTTGGAGCATTTTGCTTTCTTCTTAAAGGACTGATAGGTTTGCATTAGCTGACTCTTTGCTGCTCTCTCTTGCAGGTCTGCTTTGTGAACCTGGATGTGAATAAGGATGCGTGTAGCACGGAGCACCTGCAGCAGGTAACTCTGGAACTGCAGCTTCCAGGAGCTTGGGAGGAGCGTTCATCAACGAACGATGCTGTTTTAGAAGGGGTCCTTCCACTGGGGGCTTCATCACACCTGTTTCCCTGCCTTGCGCTTGCTACTACCCCATGCAGCTTACTCTTCTTACATTTGTCAAACTTTCTTCTCCATATGGGCAGCATAGTCCAATCAGGCGCTTTCTCTTACTCTCCAGCACTTTCTTTTTTGTGGTCAAACTCAGGCATTTAACTCAGTGCACCTGCCAGGCAAGCGCTTAGTCCACTGACCTATCTCCCTAGCCTTTTTTTTTTGTTTGTTTTATATATTTGGTACAGGGTCTCACTACACAGCTCAGACTCATAGTTATTCTCCTGTTTTCAGCCTCCTCACTCCTCATCACTGGGATTACACACATATGCCTCCATGCCTGCACTCTGCTGCCAAATCAGGTGCCCCTGGGGAGGGGCCAGCATGGCATGTGGGACTGGGGAGCAAACCCCAGTACCTGTGCTTGCCAAAACAGGCACTTAATCCACTGAGCCATCCCACTGGCCATCACCAATATTTTCTGTAGCTATTCTCTTCTTCCACTACTCTCAGACACTCCATTTGGCATGAGTTTTCGAAGTGGTTAAAGTCCCAATTTCTGGCAGCTAACAATTTGCTGCTTTTCATGTTACCTCCTTCTTGTTGCTTTCATGAAATTTTACCTCAACCCTTGCCTTTCTTGTCTTGCACTCATCTGGGCTATAACTTATTTCTTCAGCCATGCAGGAGCTAATTTCCCCAAGCTCCCCCAAGGTTGTGAGTGAGCTGATACAGAAGCTTGACAACATGTGAGCGCTTGAAGGCCCAGCTAGTTCTTTGGCAACAAAGCCTACTGTACAAGGGGAAGAATTACCTCCATGCCCAAATCTGATAAGCTTTGAACTCACCATTCAGTGTAATACTGTTTATTGTGTCACAGCTTCTCATTTGCAGCTCGATGACCACAGAACAATAGACTGATTGTATAATAACTCAGCATCCAATTATTCCGTAACCAGTGGGTGCAGTTATTCACCTGCTCCTGTACTTTTTCTTGGCCATGAAACACCATTGCTTCTAAAACCCAGTTGTTTTCACAGACAATCCCTTAGAAGTTTTCACGAAGCTCCAAATACCACCCTCTATGTAGACTTACAAAGATTTTTAACAGTAAAGTGTACATACTATTTTATTTGATAGAATTACTGTGGAGCATCCACTCAGGAGACAGCAGGGAGGACTAATGCAGGTTGGCATTGTAAGAACTCTGGGTTGGAAGAGTTTATGTGGGTTGCTTGAGTCATCTCCTGGCACAGCTTTCAGCAGGCGCACTGGCACTGACGTGTGCAAGTCACTCATCTTTGGATCTTAGGCTGCTCAAGTATAAAATGGAAGTAATCAGGGTATGCACCCCAAATAGGGCTGCTGTGAAAATTAAATTCAGTAAGATATAGCATATATGCAGTCCTTGTCATAGTACTCAGTACATAGTCAAAGTAAAATCTATGTTAGTCATTCTTTACTATTGTTGCTGTTTTGACTATTATAATAGGAGATTATTAGGAGACAGTTCTCTAAGTCAAAGTCTTGAAGGAAAAACATTTCCAAAACACTGTTTTCATCTTTGGTATGACAGTACTTGTCAAATGAAAAATTTAGAGCTAAAGAATTTTTAAAAGTTTAAATTTTCTATTCTGGTTTTAACTCTTGTGATTGAATTTTATGCAACTTCTTCCTGGTCTTAGTAGATGAAGTTATCTGTAGTGTGAGCAAATCATCTTTACATATGAAATAGTGTGGGAGTAGGATTTTAGAAGTGAAAAGAAATCATTTTAGCTAATGAGGATTCTTGCTCTACAGAAACTGGTCAACGTCTCACCAGATCTGCCAAAACTCATCAGCTCCATGAATGTCCAGCAGCCAAAGGAAAATGAAATTGTCCTCCTAAGTGGCTTAGCATCTGGAAATCTCCAGGCAGATTTTCAGGTTTCACAGGTAAGATATTTAAGTTCTCTGTCATTTATCACTTAAGGAGAAATTATCTATCATCAGCTCAGCTCAGATTGATAGAAGCCCGAAGCAGGTGCTGCCTACAATGTAACAATCATTGGTACCTTTGTATTGGATAATACCCTTCATTTATATTTCTCACAAACATTGCTACTCTGAGTTTGAGAGAGTTTCCCTTGTATCAATACCAAATTTCTATTATCTTCTCAAATTCATGGCGGTCCATTGCACTTGAGGTATAGCAAAGATACTGGGCATTAGTTATTTAGCTTGGTTTTCTACAAATCTAGTAAGTAATCAAAACAGAATTGTCTTCTTTTTTAAAAACTGCACTCAAATTTTGATTTATACCATATGACTCCAGAATTCTACTGATGTCTAAGTATTATTGACTCCTTAAGAAATATCAAACTAGCAAAGCTAATAATTCAAGAACAGCTGTGCAAGGAAGCAAAAGGAATTTCCTGGGCCCAAAGAACAAAATTCTCAGAAGTAAAAAAATTCTCCTCAAAATGAAGGAACTAAAATGCTATTATCATCACCCAGTACATTAATGTTTATTGACACTCTATAAACATATCACCTTATTTGAAGTAATGTAGGCAAAATTATCAAGTAATTTTCAAAGGAAATATACATATGCATTATAATTTTCTGATGAAGACATCAATCTAATAATGATTTTCTTAATGAGGAGTCAAGGCTTCTGAAAGGAAAACATAGAAGAGGATTTTGAATGCCCTCTACATTATGCAAAGCCAGAATGATCAGACAGAATACCCAAACCTGAATCTTCTCTCCTAGCTAAAAGCTTCTATCCCACCAGGTAGAAGGTTTTTGCTTCATCCACAGTAGAGCTCTTTAATATGACATGAAACTTCAACCAGCCCTGCTAAATAAGAGATTAATTCTCATGGAAGCCAAAACATGGAAGTCTTTTGTTCTTTTCATAGGAAATCAAGACAGAGAATAAAGAATACCCCACCCCATGTTGGCCCGAGCAGCTCTCTCCATACTGGTGTAGTTGTTTTCAGTAATACACAAGAATTCTCTCTATAGCTTACACAAACTTGGATCTTGCTAGCCAAAAAAGCAATATAACTGAGTAGACATCATTTTGGATTTGAAGTCAAAGAATATAGATCTTTCTGAACCCATTCGTGATATCAAGATAGTAACAATTTCTTTTTTTGCAGGATTAATTTGATGAATGAAATGCAATGGTGAAAAGTACATTGTTTAAAACAAACTATAAGGACAGGCCAAATAACTCAGCAGATTAAAGTGCCTGCAAGCAGGCTCAGGGGCTGAGGATTTGATTCCCTGGGCCTGCTCTGCTGGCGTGCCTCCAGGGCACACTGAGATGGCAATTGGTCGTGGTGGTGTGCTCCTGTAATCCCAGCACTTAGGAGGCTGTAAACAGGAGAATTACTACAAGTCCGAACTAGTAGTGAGACCCTTCACTTAAAAATAAACAAAAACAAAAAAACTATAGTTTTTGTTACAAAGAAAGAAAGAAGGGTAAAATTTAAGCACAACATAGTACAAAAAATGCAATTCAAACTGTTACCTCTTCAAAAATATTGTTATGGAAGAATGTTTATTTCTAAATTTTAAGTTTTATAATAATGATTTTTGTAAACATTGTGATAAATCAATTAACATATGAGGATTTATCACTAGATATTTGTATTTCCCTAATTTTGTAGCTATTGCCAAGACTATGTACTATAAATTTTACATGAATCTTATGTAATTTTTGCGTTTTAACCAAACTGTATGCTATGTCCTTAAAATATAGCATACAATAAAGACTTTGTTTCTATTTTCTTTATAGTATCCATATTTTCTTTTACTAGAGTGTCTCTGCTTGATACAATATTTTTTACTAGCTTTTAGCAAGTATAGGTATTACTGGAAAACTCAACTTCCTTCTAATTTTTCTATGAAAATTAATACTGACATTAATTGGACCTGACCCTGAGCTGAACTTCCTACACACTGATTAACCCCAGTTAGAATTTTTAATTAAACATGTCAGAAAACTGGCTTAAATACAAAGAGAAAGCATTGCCTCCTTAACCAAACAGATCTAGTGGGAAGACTAGGTACAGGGATGGGAACAACGTCATAGGACATGGATTTTCTCTTTTCTGCCTACTCTTTGCTAGTCTCTTTATAAACAAGCTCTCGCTCCAATAAGCCCCTTCTTGATGGTCCCCTCAAATGTCTCACTAAGTCCCCCTGACTCTCATGTGTCCTCTGCTCATTTTGTAGCCAATTATGATGGCTTGAAGAATGCATTGTTCATTTCAGGCAGCCCTGAGTCACATGGTTACCCATGGAGCTGGAGATAAATGAACTCTACGTGAATGACTTTGAACTAGTACCCTACCGGGGAGGTGCAAGAACAGAAGGGCAAATGATGCTGGGTCACACAGAAACAAAGATGTTCTTTGAGCTTGGGTGGGTCAACTTGCCAAGAGCTCATTAAGGACCATCCATTTAAACATGTGCTTAAAGCCAGGGACCAAGGCACAGGCACAGGCCTGTAGTCTCTCATAGCTGGAGGACCGAGGCAAGAAGACTGAGCCTAAAAGTTCGAGACAAGAGAGTGGAACTCTGTCTCAAAGCAAGCATGAAAACAAAAAGGCATTCATAATTTTCCACAGCTTCTTGGTCTGAGATCTCTCACCATATGTAACCTACATCACTGGGGAACATTTCAAGCGTTTTACAAAAAGGATCTCCATCCCTTACTGTGTGCCACTTTACTTTTCTGCAGTCTTCCAGGGCTGACAAATCATTCTGTAGGATTGTAACCCAGATGTTTTAATAGATTGGTGATGTAAGGGAAGGACTTCAATGTTGAACCCTACTCCAGCCAACTACAGCCAGTTACTTGTTTAATGATATTCTCAGCTTGACTGTTTTATCAGATTGAAGTTGGTGTCATATTTACTTATAAATATGGACAGAAAGATTTGCAGAGGCAACTTGAGCTTGGTAAGTCCAGAAAAGTCTGAATTGGGCATGGGAGGGGTGTGAATACCAACCCCATGGAGAAAAGGAACAAGCCATTCTGCACCTTTAACCCAGGAAATTATAAGATCAAAGAAATAATGTGCTAATCAGGTGAACTAATTATTCAGAAGGCCAGACAACATGTTATTTCCTTTCTCTTAATTTTGATCTCCTATTTTATTAAGTGGAGATTTTTTTTTAAATCTTAGAATTTTTAGTAATGATAATGATAATTTCATAAAATACCATGAAAGCAACTGATGAGTACAAATGACCATCCAAATTCAAAGTGCTTTTTGTTTTCAAAAAAATTAAAGAAAGATGAAGTAGAAAGAAAATGATAACAAAAATGAAATTAGATATCAGAGTGGAGTGTTAGGAGCTCCAAGAGTATGATCTAGTTACCAATCAGCCACATTTCTTTGGCCAAAGTAAGTACAATAATATTGCAGAAATAACGTATATAATTTATCTTTTATGCCTTTTAAAAATCTTTTTCTTTGTGGTAATTTTCTCTTTGTTTATTCACATCTTTGTGTTTTCAGCTTAGTAAAGTATTCCCTTGATTTTTATATCATTATAGTACTTTATATAATTAAATAATGCAATTGGTAGAATGTAAAAAATTTGTAGCATCTCTCTATCACTCATATATTAATGTAATAAATATTCATTTATAGACCTAGAAAGTGTTAAACACTTGTTTCAATGCTAGGAAGATAGGGACAAAAAGTCGTTTTATTTTCACTGGGTTTACAGTCAAGTGTTCTCTTCAGCATCATGTCCTGTGGGTACTACTAAATGCATGCAATCATGCATACACCTGTCCACATACATACATCTCAAAAGACCAGCGAATAAATACCAGTGAGCCACACAAAAGGAGCTGCCTTAGTGGAGTCCTGAGATAAACTCTAAAGCTTCTAAGGAAAAAATAATTACCAGGGGTCCTGCCCATTCGCTCAGTTATTCAAGTGCCTGCTTAAGCAAAGCAGTCAGGCTCAGAATTCTCTGGTTTGATCCCCAGATCCTCACGCCCTACCAGACCTACCCTCAAGGCATCCTGAGAGGACCAAAAAAAAAAAATCCTTGTGGAAAAAATAATAACCACAAACACTATGTGACAGCTAGGAATAGACTTAGCAAAATACAAAGCCAAAAATACAAATAAAATCAAGTTTTTTTTCCCTCTAAAAGCAAATTTTCATAAGCATATTATCTGCAACAGTAGGATCTACCCTCACAGTGTCCCAGGAGATGAAGGCATGGTTTATTGAGCATGCATGAATTTGCAGAGGCCCAGGGAAGCCCTGTATCCTTGCAACATGCGTGGCTGTTCTTTGGACACTGAATCTCTGTAGTCTAGAACAGTACACCATGTAGAGAGCTAGAATTAGAGCTCAGAAAACCTAACCTACAAAGCGGGCCATCCTATTTTATGTTTGCATAACCTCGAAAAGGCCGGTTAGTCTTTCTGCATCTCTGTTCTTTCCCCTGTGAAAAAGCAACAGTACTACCAACCTCATAAATGGAATGTTCACGCTAAAGGTAAGAAGTTACACTAAACACCCAGGAAATCACCATCCTACTTCTATATCAACACTGCCATTGTCCTAGGGGCTATGCTACTTGATCTTCATCGAGTTAAGACTCCCAGGATGTTTATTTACTGCCACAACGCTATTTTTTGTGTGTAGTTTTGTTTTTGCAGTGCTGGGGGTTAAACACAAGGTCACTACACTGAACTACTTTCTTAGCATTTTTAATTTTTTTTTTTTTTTTTTATCTTGAGACAGGTTCTTAACAAGTTGCTAAAGTGCCCAGACTGAGTTCAAACTTGTAAACCCAGGTCCTGGGATTACAGACCTGTGCCACCATATGTAGCTATAGGCAGTATTTGAAAAGGCTGCCCTAATATCAAAGGTGTATAACAGTGCACATGGAGTGAAACCCTTTCTCTAAGTCTGTCTTGAAGTGTTGCTCCACTGTCCGTACTGTTTGTTAATGCCTCTTTGACTTCTCCCACATTTTACATATATATATATATATTTTGAAATAATATGAAATAGCCAATATACAAGTGTGCTGACCTACAAGGATGGCAATTTCACACTGTACAAACTTTATTATTTTTAATCCCTGAGTGACCCATCAACCGTAGGAAGCTAGTGCCCCATCCTTCAGTCTCTGCAGAAGGGTGGAAACCCAAGTTCTGTCAGTATCTTGCTTCAAGCTGTAAAAGCAGGGGCCCTGCATCCTGTATCCTTGTCCTAAAGATACAAAGAAGTTTACTTTCCTTTTGGTTAAAGCCAACTAGCAAACACAGAGACACTGCAATCTCCCCGCTAACTCTGGCTCTTCACAGCCCTGTTGCCTTCTGCCTCGGGAGAAGTATATTCTGATTTTTGTTTTTTCTTCCCTAGTTCAGCACCCTGAATAAAATCATCTTTGGCTGTTGTTGAACTTCGCAGTTTAATTTTTGCTTTGCCCAGGGAAAAGCTAAATGTGTCATACAGCTGCTCTATTTTCCTCCAAATCAAACTTTCTCCAAGAGACCTTGGATTCTCAAATGCCACTTTAATGCTTTCCAAGCAGTTCATCAACCTAAGCCCAGAAGAGGTTTCAAGTATTTTTTCAAATTCCCCATTTCTCTTAACAGGAGATGTTGGCTGGAAAGAGAAAGGTTAGAAGCAATAGGCTCTTTATTTACCCTTGAACAGTCTTTCTGTCTCTCTGCTTTCAGTGCCCGTGGCTGCCAGATATCTGCTTGGTCCAATGTGCAAGAGGGAACAGACCAAACAGTACCAACTGCATCATCTTTGAAATCAATAAATTCCTGATTGGCCTGGAATTGGTACAAGAGCGGCAGCTCCACCAGGAAGCCAACATCTTGAAACTGGAGGATGACACAAACTGTTCTTGGTCCTCCATCGAGGAAGACTTCCTCACTGCCTCTGAGCACTTGGAGGAGGAGAGCGAGGTGGAAGAATGTAGGAACGGTGAGAGTATCCCAACGAAAATGTGTGCATCCTGATGTTAGTCACTGTATAAAAATGTCCTAGACAGATTTCAAGAACGTTTCAGGCCATGTCAATGGGGGTGACAGCACTGCGATGTTCGCTCGCTGATCTTTACAGAAGGGAGGGAGAGGGGCTACAGAGCACTGGTGAAGATGCTGACAGCTGCACTCCGAAGAGGAGACACGGATGGAGCAGACACCATAGGGACGCGCCAAGAAACCTGTGTGCTTTAAAGGGAAATTTTCCCTCCTGCCTTGAGATGGAGTCTGTCACTGGGAGGAAATTTAGCTTCCCTAATAGTTCCATAAAAAAAACATGCATAAAGAGCCGGCCAAATAGCTCAGAGGATTAAAGCACCTGCAAGCAGGCGCAGGGGCCAGGAGTTAGATGCCAGGCCCTGCCATGCCAGCCCCAACCCCTGCGCGGACTGAGATGAGATTCAGACTGGGTGTAGTGATGTGCGCCTGTAATCCCAGCACTTGGGAGGCTGTAAACAGGAAACTCACTATGAATCCAATCTAGTAGTGAGACCCTGAACACCCTGTAGACCCTTCCCTACAATATAGAAGAAAAAAAAAAAAACACGTATGAGACACAAGGCCATCTTCCTAACCTTTTTGGGATCTGATGTTTCCTTATCTGTAATTTCAGCGTACTGTAGCATCCATGGCAATTCCTGTGTGACAGCTGAGGGCATTAACCAGGAAAGAGCTTCGCACCGACCTCTTTCACCCATTAGCTCACTCCTTATCGGAGCTCAGGAAGGGGGTTTCTCTTTCCAACTCTTATCTACAGAGATAAGGTCCCAGAGTATGTTTTTTCCTAAGACAAGTTCTATGCTGACTTCCAAGTAAGTCTGTGCAGTAGAGCCCACTGTTCAAATTCTAAACCACCTTGCTCCTCCTCTCAACCCTCCAGAAAATTCTAAGATGCAGTAGTTTGTGTTGCTTCCCCAGTTGAATGGTCAGTGAGCAGGCTTCAGCTTCTGAGCACCTTCTGCTCCGGCATTCACACTTGTATCTGCACCGAAAGCTGTTCTGTTGTGAGACACGTAATGAAATTTAAAACTCTTTTTCATACTCACTCTTCTTAAAGAAACATACTCAACAGTATATTTTGAGACAGAGGTATCTGGTACTTTAAGGCAATTTTAGGAAGTAATTATTATTTTATTAAGGTGAATAAAGGAAAAACAATAAAAATGATACAGAATTTCAAAACAAGACGATAGAAAATTAGCAATGATTGTCATATTGCACATTGTCATCTTCAAAGTCAGATTACCAGAAATAGGCAGGTAAAATTGATCAGGCAATATAAGCACTAAATGTTCCTTTCAATAAACTAGTAGAAGTTAGCTATCTTGTGTGTGTGTGTGTGTGTGTGTGTGTGTACATATTCATATATTCCTCTTCCTTCTTTTCTTCTTTCCTCCATCCCAGTTGTTCTTTCATTTTGAGCAATTTTATTCCCCCTTTCACAATATCTATTGCATCTTTTGGATTTATTTACTCTTGCATTTTCTTACACTCAGAGACAATAGGATGTTTAAATATGTGGGTCTGATTTCACTTATAATTATGCTCTCGTGGCAACCTGCTATTGAAAAAATAATAGCAGATCTCATTTCTTCTTCACCAGGTTATGAAAATATAAATGTGTCAGCCAATGTTTTTGAAAGTAAGAAGCCACGAGAGGCCACTCTGGAGGAATGGGACAACAAGAAGCAAAAGTTCCTTTGTGTTTTGGACAACAAATATGTTAGCAAATATCATACCCCATTGATTAAAACAGAAGTCTCTCTGGAAAACACAGCCTTGCAAAGGTCGGATTCACCACCCAAGCCCTTACAGGGGAGCAGTGAAGCTGTGGACAACGAGCGACCAGCCACAAATTATTATAAAGAAAATTTTGGAGATCAAGTAGAAAAATCTCAAGCACCGGATGCTCCAACTGATGTCCCTTGCTGCAAGATGGTTGAGGAAGATGTACCTGTTGCAGGTGGTGTTGTTGAGCAGGGGAGTAACCTAGAGCTAGGAAACCATGAAGACCCAAGAAATTTTCTTCCTCCTGTCCAAGAAGGAGAAGCTACCACTGGAGAGTATGCTACCAATTTAGCAGAATCTGTGCTGCAAGATGCATTCATCAGATTATCTCAGGCTCAGCCTACACTGCCCCTGGAGCCTGCTGTCAGTGCCCCCATAGGAAGTGGCTTTCCCAGTGGTTGTTCCACAAAGGACACAGTGGCCGCCAGGTCATGGAATGAGCTCCCCAAGATCGTCATTGTGCAAAGTCCAGATGGCAGTGATGCCACCCCTGACCCTGATGTCTCCTCCTGGCCTGACACCAGTGTTTCTGTTGATGCCTCAAGTGTTCTCTCTGGAGAGAACCCCAGCAGACACCCTCAGAGTGCTCTAGAAGTAGCATTAGCTTGTGCAGCCACTGTGATTGGGACGATTTCCAGTCCACAGGCCACAGAAAGACTCACAATGGAGCAGGAACCCTCGGTGTCAAGCTGTACCCAGGAAGGCAGTGGAGAACTACAAGGTCAGGCATCTCTAGGAGTCAAAAAACCTTCCATCAGTGACTACTCCTTTCCATCTGCTTTGTGTGGGATGACACAGGTGGCAAGTGCTGTCGCTGTCTGTGGCCTGGGTGAAAGAGAAGAGACGCCGTGCCCTGCGGCCGCAAGTGACCTCTTGCCTGAGGTTCAGACATCTGAAGCCACCTCTCCACTTTGTAGTTCAGGGACAGAGAAGAGCACAGAGCTGGAAAAGGAAGCCATTGCAGAGGCTTTGCTCACAGAGGCAGCTCTGGTATTAACCGGGCCTGGATCCTACAGCAGCATCGGACAGCTCATGGATTCTGTGAACAGGAGAATCACAGAAACTGCTTCAAAGCCTCAGACCTTGTGCTCAGAAAATATCCTCAGGAATGACCTGGCACAGACCCTGTCCAATGTAATCCTGAAGCATTCTATTGACGAAGTTCACCAGAAAAATAAAAACACCCACCCCGACAGTGGCGGACCTGCATTAGACTCCCTACAAACCCTAATGGAAAGCACCAATCAACTGCTCCACACCGTAATACGCTTCACGTTCAAGAAGATGAACCATATTGTGAGGCTCAGTGAATGTCCCACTGGCCTCTCAAAGGAGACCATCAGATGGCTGGAGACAGAACCCCTGGGCTGCCAGCCATTTGATCAGACCGTGAGTCAAGCAGGGGCAAAAGCTCCGGAGTACCCCAGTGGCTATTGGCCTAGCAGTCCCCACAGCACTGCTCTTGCCACTGATGATCTGATGGATGACTTGCACCTAAAGCAAGAGAAGAGTGGGGTGAGGCCAGGCCTGCTGCAGAACCCCATGCTACCATCCGAACTGTCAGGTGGTCACCGAGTGCTGGGTTCTTCTACCACTAAAACGTCCCCCAAGGAAATGCACCTGAAAGGAATGGTGGGAGAGGATACGAAGACCCCTCAGCAGATGCCCAGGCACAAAAAAAATGAGCGTAGAGCCTCAGTGGGAGCAGAAAGGGCACCAGCAGTGGGCAAACGCAGAAGCAGCTCGCAGGGAGGTGAGGACAGTGCTGATCCCGACACCCAAGAGAAGGACAGCTGTGCTGCATCTCGGAGCAACAGCATGCAAAGTAACCCGCCCTTGCTAGCAGATGATCTGGTGCCTCCTGCTCAACCCTTGCCAGGAGCAAAACACACAGACGTCTACTGCATTGCAGACTTCGCAGAAGAATTAGCAGAGACAGTCGTCTCCATGGCAACCGAAATCGCAGCTATCTGCCTTGACAACTCCAACGGAAAACAACCCTGGTTTTGTGCATGGAAAAGAGGGAATGAGTTTCTGGTGGCACCAAACGTATCCTGCCAATCCCTGAAGAGAAAGAAGGAGAGCCAGAGCGGCGGTGGTGCCGTGAGGAAGCACAAGCCGCCGAGGCTCAGTGAGATCAAGAGGAAAACCGATGAGCACCCTGAACTGAAGGAGAAGCTCATGAACAGGGTGGTAGACGAATCCGTGAACCTTGACGATGTCCCGGATTCTGTCAACGTTTTTGCAAATGAAGTGGCGGCCAAGATCATGACCCTCACGGAGTTCTCCATGGTGGACGGCGTGTGGCAGGCCCAGGGCTACTCCCGAAATCGCTTACTGAGTGGAGACAGGTGGAACCGGCTGAAGGCGTCCAGCTGCGAAAGCATCCCAGAGGAGGACTCCGAGGCCAGAGCCTACGTGAACAGCCTGGGCTTGATAAGCACCTTGAGCCAGCCGGTCAGCAGAGCCAGCTCGGTCTCCAAACAGTCCAGCTGTGAGAGCATCACCGACGAGTTCTCCCGGTTCATGGTGAACCAGATGGAAAGTGAAGGGAGAGGCTTTGAGATCCTGCTGGACTACTACGCTGGCAAGAATGCCAGCAGCATTCTGAACTCTGCCATGCTGCAGGCCTGCCGGAAAAACGACCACCTCAGTGTGAAGCCAAGCTGCCCCTCCAAGCAGTCCAGCACCGAGAGCATAACGGAGGAGTTCTACAGGTACATGCTGAGGGACACTGAGAGAGAAAGCAAAGAGGGCGCCGGCTCCCGACGAAGCAGCCAGGAGTGGAGCGCTGGCTTACTGGCTCCTTCGCTACGGTCCCCACTGTGTTACAGGCAGTCGTCCATGCCGGATACCAGGTCCCCGTGCACCAGGTTAACAGTGAATGCACCGGTCAAAGCCAACTCCTTAGATGGCTTTGCCCAAAACTGCCCACAAGAGTTCCTAAGTGTGCAGACAGTCAGTAGCGCATCCTCTTCCGGTCTCTGCAAGTCTGACTCATGCTTGTATCGGAGAGGCGGGACCGACCAGATCACAAACATGCTGATTCATGAAACGTGGGCAAACTCCATCGAGGCCCTCATGCGAAAGAACAAAATTATCGGGAATGACCTGGAGACAGCGGATGCCGGTCCTGCTGCTGGCGGCTCTTCCTCGCAAAGGGAAAAGTGTGCAAAGAGCTCAGCTGCAGGCAGAATGTCCCGGGGGCCAGCTCTGCTTGCCCAGGAATCTGCTGATTTCCCAAGGAAGGACCCAGTTACTGAAAGCAAACATTCCCTAGCCTCCTCCCCAAGTGAATCTGCTCCTCCTACAGACAGAGACACTTTAGATTCTAGAAACGAAACGTCCTCGTGCCGTGAAGCTGGTCCTTTAAGCCACACCGGGGGGGCCCTTTGCTCCAGGGGTGTGCCTTTGATTCAGATAGAAACAGACCAGAGAGAAGAGTGTGCCCGAGAACCTGAGCCTTTCCTTTCCAAAAGCAGCTCCTTACCGGAAGCAGAAGATCATTCGAATGAGGAAAAGGTCGCAGAGGTGGCCCCAGGTGAAGACACAGCCACAAGTGTCTGCCAGAACCGCAGGTGAGTAAATTGTTTTTGACTAGATGAGTCACACACCGCTGGAGTCTGGATTTGCATTCGATTTATTCTTCCTCTTAGACATATAGGGGCTGTATTAATGCAAGCACTTGCCAAAATTAAAAATTCATGATACAATAAATGGCCTACCTTGATTAACACACACTTGTAATCGAAGTTTGGAGTAATCTCTTTCTAATTTCCAAAACAAATTGAACTCATCTGTGTAACAGAGGAAATAGACGTTAAGCTCCTAATTAGAACTACTGTCCCTTGGTTTGCTGGTTTTTAAAATTTATTCATTGTAGTTTTCAGGCAAAATAATGAGAGCAACGCCACTTATTCATTTGAAAACAATCCAATGTAAACACTCTCTAGTATTAGAAGTTGAAATTAAATGTTTTATTATTATAGGTCTTTTTCCAGGAGTTTTCTTTTTTGCTCCGCTGTAGATTCTCTGTCGGCACGCTGCGTCCAACAAGGGCTGGGGGTTTTATTGTGTGGTACAATTGTGGCAGAATAGGTTCAAAGCGTCACTGGAGCTTGGGCATTTGGGTAGCTGTCTTCTGTAAAATTGTCACAGAGTTAAAGCATTTTGAATTTGAGGCAAGGCAATTATTTATTTCATGCTGCTTAAGGAAATGCCCGTTCCAACTTACTCCTGTAGAAAATTCACAGAGAACATTGTACCACCTTTATTTTTAGTCTAAAGTTAAACAAAACAAAAAAAGTACTGGCTTTAGGAAGAGAACTGGAGAAATAATCTTTTCAGAGATATATGGCTGTTGTTTATCATTTGCAAAGGCCCTGTGATTTTTAAATGTTTAACCCCAATACATAAGTTGAAGATAGCTATTAAGAAAAAAAAGGGAGGCAGTAGTTTTCTGAAGTCCCAGGATACTTCCCCCTTCACCTGGGAATTACGATTAATTCAATTTGGGCCACTCATGCTTGCCATTAGAAGGCAGTACAGGGTGTGTTTGGTACATGGTTCAGCTGGATTTGGGTACTTCCTCCCTAGCCAGCTGTGGCTGGGATCACTCCTTTCTGATTAGATGAGATCCCAGAAGAACAGAAAGGGAGAAAACACGTGCTCATCAAGGCCGAAGAGCGCAAAGCTAAGCTAAGTGTCACAGGCCAAGCTGACCAGGAAGACAAGCTTTAGGTACCAGTACCTCCAGCAGCAGACACCATTCCCCAAGGGCTCTGATCCAAGGACTATTCCAAATTGCAAGTTCTTAAAAGCAATCAAAAAGCAAAAGTAACATAGTAATTAATACAAAGTTCTTTAGAATTACCTGAACTTGAAAGGGAAGGAGAAATAAAACCCCAACAGGATTAGAATCATAGACTCCAAGAGTTTGTTCAAACTCAAGGATCATAACCGAGCTGAGATTCTTAGAGGAGGTCATCTAGTTAGAAAGCATTCTCATAGCTAGCAGAGTAACAAGATTCATGGTTGTAAACTCAAATAAAATAGTTACTATCACTGACATTGAGTAAAATACATCATACGATTTTGAATTGAATGTTACTGGTATTACACTCTCAGAAGGTATAACCTGAGAAAGTTCCTAAAAAAATTTGAAATCTGTCTGAATAAAGCTTCCAACTGACTTAGGTTTGTGCTCCATACAATAACCAGAGCCCACAATCTTTTGAAACACCATACGGGGTTCTGACTTTGTTTTCCATGAATGAGAAAGAGATCTGGTTCTACATGCAAAACACAAAGAATAATTGCTTAATGTATTTTTCTTTGTGTATGGTTTAAAGAATTGCTATAGCACATGAACTCACTAAAAACCTTAAATTCTGTCACTCAGAGTCGGTTTCCTGATTTCTCCTCACCCAGTTTCCTCGCCCATATGTAAAAGCAATAGTAATGCAAATATCACATGAGAATTATTATAATTTTTTTTAAAAAACAAAGTACACAGAGCTCTCAACTGGGCAACTTGCCTACCCTTCACATTCAGTAACTGTTTACAGTTGTCCTCACTCCTGGGGAAAAGTTTTATAGTGGTTTTTATTCCACTTGGGGAGAATTTTTCCCCAAGAAAAATCTGTCAGGAACAGTGTGGAGAATAAAGACCACAGTGGGCCGGCCAAATAGCTCAGCAGATTAAAGTGCCTGCAAGCAGGGTACCAGGGGCCAATGGTTTGACCCCCAGGCCAGCCATGCTGGCCTCGCCCCCTGGGGTGCACTGAGACTGTAATTGAGACTGGATGTGGTGGCGTGCACCTGTAATACCAGCTCTTGGGAGGCTATAAACAGGTAGATTACTACAAGTCCAATCTAGTAGTGAGACCCTGAACACCATGCAGACTCTTCCCTAAAATACGAAAAAAGAAAAAGAAAAAAAAAAAAGAAGAAGAAAGAAAGAAGGAAAGAGAATTAAGACCACAGAATTCCTAAACTTTTCAAAAGGAGAAAGATAATCATAAATTAAACCATATTTTCTAAGCTCAGTCTTTATTGTAGGATTTGATTTGTCACAGTTAAATGCAAAACTGAATTCCCTGTGACAGAGAAGTCCCTCTACACACTCACACAGGAGAGTAGGGCAAAAACAGGGATTTTTAATTTTGTTCAGTAGTGGGAATTTGTCATGTCCTGGAGATATTTTTAGACTAGTCACTGAGGGACATTTCCGTATTGTCTTAAAATCTCCTTAGAACTGAAACATATTGAAATAAAAATCATTTTCTCACTTTGTTACTTAATAAAAGAATAACAGCCTCAGAAGTTATTCCCAACCTGACATGGTGGTGCATACCTGTAATCCCAGCACTCTGGAGGCTCAAGCAGAACAAGTACTGAAAATATGAAGTCGAACTGAAAATAATATAGCTTAGAAAACCAATAATATTTAAAGAAAGACAACAAAATCCATCAATCGACAACATAGATTCATAATGTCACATCCAATCAAAATATGTTACTCATACAAAGAAACAGAAAAATATCACGCATACCCAGGCACACAATCAATAGAAAGAAATATATTCAGAAATTTCAGAGAAATCAAAAAGAATTTTAAATATCTAAAAACTGTGCCAAAATATTTAAAGATATAAAAATGTGAAGCTTTACTAAAACTACAAATTTAAAAATCAAGAAAGACAATAAGCAGGATAAATTCAGAAGAAAATAATATCAAAGCCCATCGTAAGTGAATTATTTAAAAAGAATGATAAAAAATCTTTTTAGAGCAACCCATATAAAAGCATTACTTAAAGGGGCCGGGGAGAAAGCTCAGTAGAATAAGTGCTTGCCTTGCAAGCACAAAGGCCTGAGTTCAATCCCTGGTTCAGGAAAAAAAAAAAAAAAAGCATTACTTAGGGCTAGACAAATAGCTCAGTGGATTAAAGTGCCTGCATGCAGGCACCTGGGCCAGGGGTTCAATCTCTGGGCCTGCTGTGCCGGCCCCACCTCCCAGGGCGCACTGAGACAGCAATTGAGACTGGGCGTGGTGACACGGACCTGTAATCCCAGCTCTTGGGAGGCTGTAACCAGGAGGATCACTATGAGTCTGATCTAATAGTGAGACCCCGAACACCCTGTTGACCCTTCCCTAAAATACAAAAAAAATAAAAGCATTACGTGCTAAGAAACAAATAAAAATTGTAGATTTCTAATCACAAACAACATAAGCAAGAAAACAAAGAATGTCATTTTTACTGTGCTGAAGTAAAAGATCTACCTCTTCAATTTTACCCAGTAAAAATATCCTTCAAAACTAAAGGCTACTTAATGCCAGGCAGGTGCTGGCCTGGTGAGCTAATATATATCAGCAAAAAAATACATAAAAAATAAAAGCTATTCGTGAATAGGCTCGACATTCCAACGATGCGGGTTCTTCCCAGCCTGATGTACAGATTTCAGCACAGTCAAAAGCTCTGCGAGGGACAAAATGCTTTTCAGATCTCAAAAACCTGATTATCAGGTTTAAACCAACAAGCAAAGGCCTCAGACTCGCCAGCACAGTGTTTAACGAGAACAGAATCTGAGAGTGGCACTGTCCAGCTTCAGTACTTACTCTAAAGTCATAATCAGGACAGTGAGGTACTGGGGAAAGAGGGTTCAGATGGATCCAGAGAATTCACCAATAACAGCCCCGTTGAAATACAGAGCACTTGGGATAGGTAATAAGACGAAGAAAACGATCTCTTCAACAAGTGGTGCTGAAAGAGCTGGACATCCACCTGCAAATAAAACGAATGATAGTCTAGATACAGACCACACACTTTCATAAAAAATTATAACTCAAAATGGGTCACAGACTTAAATATAAAATGCAAAAGTATAAAGCATTTGGAAGACAACAGAAAAATCGAGGTCAACTTGGGTGTGGTGATGATCTATTAGATACAAAGCTAAAGGTATGATTTACAGATAAAATGATTGATAAATTAGACTTCATTAAACTGAAAATCTGCTCTGCAAAAGGCACTGTCAAGACATGAGAAAACAAACCGTAGATTTGGAGAAAATATTTCTATTGCTCCTTTTTTTTTTTTTAGCATTTAGTATGGAGTCTACAAGGTCTTACTACACAGCTCAGACTCGTAGTGATTCTCCTGTTTTCTGCCTCCCAAGTGCTGGGATTACAGGTGCCCGCCACCATGTCCAGTCTCAATTGCAGTCTCAGTGTGCCTCGGGGGCAGGCCCAGCATGGCACACCAGGGATCGAACCCTGCTCCCTGCATCTACCTAACCAGGCACTTTAATCCACTGAGCTCTCTGGTTGGCCCTGGAGAAAATATTTCTAATAAAGAATAAGTGTCCAAAATACACAAAGAAATGTTATAACTTAATAATAAGAAAATGAAAAATGATTATAAAATAGACAAAAGACTGGAAGAGACATTTCACCAAGGAAGATATGCCGGTAAACTAATAAGCCTATGAAAAGGTGCTTAACATGGTATGTCATTTAAATTGCCAGTTAAAACAATCAGATAATACTATCTGTCATAAAGATGGCCAAAAAAACCCTGATGCCACCACAACTATTGTATAGCAGAATTGTTCATTGGCTACAAGTGATAATGAATAAATATGAAATACCCACTGTGAAAGATAGTTGGGCAGTTGCCCTCACAATTGAACACACTCATCATACCCCCCAAAGCCATGCTCCTTGGCATGGGCCCAAACAAGTAGAAAACATGTCCAGACAATAACCTGTACAAGGAGATTTATGACAGCTTTATTTGCAATTGCCAAAACGGGAGCAATCAAGATGTTGTTCAGGAACTGAATGGAAAAATAAAATGTGGTACACTGAAGCAATGTGCTGAGTAGAAATGATCTACCAAGCCAGAAAAACACAAGGAGGCTTAAAGGCAGGTGTCAACGCTAGTCAGCCTTTGATAGTGTGGTGGTGCAGACCCAAACTTCCAGCACTTGGGAGGCTGAAGCAGGAGGATTGCCATGAATTCAAGGATGCCTGGGTTACATAATAAATTTGAGGGCAGCCTGAACCACACAGTGAGACCCTGTCTCAAAAAGAAAAAAAAAATAGCCAACCTTAAAATACTATGAACTGTGTGATTCCAACTCCATAACTTTTTGGAAAAGGTAAAACAACAGAGAAAGGTCAATGGTGTAAAGGTTGGGGAGGAAGATGGATACGCAGAAATGAGAGGATTTAGACACAGTGGGACTATATGGTCCAATACAATGGTAAGTGAGTGCTGTTGCTCTTGTTTGAATGTGTTCTCCAAAAGTCATGGATTAAAAACTTAATTCCCAATGCACTATTGACAAATAAATGAGCAACACTATAAATTTCTCTCAAAAGAAAATGTAAACCACTATTCTGGATAAGCACTAGTCATTCTGAATTCTGCATACCAGGGAAAATGTGGCATGGAATATGAGATTTACTCTAAATAGAGCATGCAATTGAGGTAAAATAAAATGTACTGATAGTCTTGTTTTTGACCTGGATGTGCAATGTCAATCACTTGGATTTAACTCCTCTTTAGCAAGAAATACCCTGGAATTAATATTTCTGAAGCCAGAAGATCTAAATTTAGTATGGGCTTAATCCAAGAAATTACTTTTTAACCTGGCGAACAAAAAGGATTTATCCCAGCATCCAGCTCATTTACATGTCTTTGGCAATAAGCATATTGCTCCCATTTGTTATCACTGAGCATTTATTTCATTTCAAGTAAGTTCTCTGTCCTTGTCTTCACCCCTCCTCCCTCTCCCTCAACATTTTAGAGGGGACAATTATTAAGCTTATGAAATAGCAGAGCATGCTAAAGATAGCCACACCTTAGAGCAAAGCAATCCAGAATATTGTCAGAGGAAAGGTAGAGGGCAAAGATTTGAGAACTGTTTGGGAATAATTTCTTAGGTAACTATGTTCACCTATCATCAAAAGGAAATTTTTAATCATGCATTGGGGACTTGACTTTCTATGGTAGAACTAACATTAAAAATTGTTTGAGGGCCAGCCAAATAGCTCAGCGGATTAAAATGCCTGCAAGCAGACGCAGGGGCCAGAGGTTCGATCCCAGGGTCTGCCTTGCCAGCCCTGTTCCCACCCGAGTGCGCTGAGAAGACAATTGAGATTGGGCGTGATGGTGGGCATCTGTAATCCCAGACCTCGGGAGGCTATAAACAGGTGGATTACTGTGAGTCCGATCTAGTAGTGAGACCTTGAACACCCTGTAGACGTTTCCCTAAAAAAATACAAAAAGTTGTTTAAAGTTTAAAATTATCAGAGAAAGGATAATAGAATGAATTCTAAGTGTGGGGGAAATTACAGGCATTTCTGCATCCAGTATGATACTATTTTAAATGCTTGATGCCTAAGTACTGCTCTTCAAAGAGAGAGAGAGTCGTTATACAGTAAAGCCTTGGTTTGTGAGCATAATTTGTTCAGGAAACATGCTTTTAATCCAAAGCACTTAGATAAGAGAGAATCTTCCCATAATGATATAGGAAAACTATCACTTTCAACCTGTTGGATGTCAACTGTGCTGAATTCATAGTCCCACAACATCAAGGAATGAAGTTGTGAACCAAAAGAAAGAGTTGGGAGGGTTTTACTCAAAATAAGAAGACAATAGTTCCTGGATTTCCAGGAGGGGTCCTGAATGAGGTGGCCACTGTGACCCCTTTTGAGGAGCAATTTACACAGCAAAGTCACCATGTGGGCACAACGTGGGTCAATCTACAATCAGCCTCTAGGATTACACCCTCTGGGATTGTAGCTAATATTTCTCCAATAGGGAAATGAGTCACATATTAAAGGTACATGGAGGAAACAAAGACATTTGGGGGGCAGGAATGGAATCTGATGCTCTGATCACCCAGCCGAGCTACTGATGCCCCCCTTGATGGAGTGGACAAGGTGGTGCTGGTTCCAATACAACCTCAAGTCCCTGCTTACTCCTGGGCAGGCACAGAGACCCGGCCGTTGCATCTTCATCTGGAGGCCTGCTCTGCAGATGCACCCCCAGCCACAATTCTGAGGTTTTGTTTTTCTGCTGACTTCCTGGAAGGTCCAGTCCATCTCTGACCATATGTTCATTTCTATCTAACTTAGATGTTTATAATTATAAATAACAGAAGCTCAGATGATTCATTCTATAACCCAAAATTTTTATATAAAATGATTATAATACTGTAAAATAATGCAAAATAATCAAAAATTAAAAATAAACAAATTAGCCAGCGCTAACCTTTGAAAACCTTTGTGGCTGGTGTGAGGGAGATGAAAGGTGGTGCGAGCAATGGATCTGCTTTATGACGATGTCACATGTCCCTATAATTCTCAAAAGGAAGTAAAAACAAGTATCATTAGATAGATTCCTTGTTAAAAGGATAAGATTCTACTGACCCATTGATAGCAATGATTACATTAGTGATTGTGAAAGTAGTCCTATATAATAACCCTCCTTTCTTGCACCACGACAGCCTTATTTGGGTGGTGGCTTCCCACAAAATTTCACACTTGTTCCCACATTTTCCTAATCTCAGTGGAAGTGAGGGATTCTCCACTTTTTTCTCCTCCTCCTCCTCCTCCTCCTCCTCCTCCTC
>NDGM011084365.1:0-11064 GCA_002564305.1 Octomys mimax | reverse complement strand
ACCACAGCAACCTGAGCCTGACTGCTTTGTTCAAACAGCCACTTAAAGAACTGAGCTACGGGGTAGGCCCCCTATAATTTGAATTTCTAAACAAAAAGTCAAAGTAAATAACTTAATTTATTTTAATAATTTAAAATTAAATAATATTCAAAATTTAAATATTAAATAAAAATAAATATTTAATTTTAATCAATATTTTAAATTATTAATTTAAAATTAATAATTTATTGTAATAATTATGTGTTATCCAATTACAACATTTAAAAATGTGTAAGTCTGTCCTATAAAAAGCAACAAAGAAACACCCCTTTCATAAAGAGCCAATGCAACTTACAGCAGCATGTGGAATTGCAGTTTACCTAAAGGAACACCAGAAATGCCCACGTTTGAATAGTTAGATTTACTGCACATTTCTACAAGTTTTGTACTGCAATTGGAATTTAAGGAACATTTGTAGCATTATCTGTCAAAGACCGAAGAGACTGAAAGAGAATGTATGTCTAATTGCTATTTGTTTATCAATAAAATTCTGAAAAAAAAAGATATAAAGAACTAAATGGAAAAAAATATGCAAAATTACACATTAAGAACAAGTGATTTAGTAGATAATTTACATGTTCGTTTTATAATAGAAATTATTTAGTTTTAGGGATTTTTTTTTGTATTTCCAAAATAATCTTGACCCATGGGATCAGGAGCTGTTGAAATGAAGTATAAATTATAGAATGAGACATCTGTTTAGCTGACTTATTGAGCTTTTGTTATAGCTAAGGATTCCTCTAACGGTAATTGTGTAGGAGAAAACATTTTCTTATTAACTAAATGATGTTCATTAGTTCTTAAGTCTACTGTCACTTGACAACATTAAAGTGGAAAATTCTCCTTTTTGATGATCTCTCCAAGGATATTCAACATCTTTAAATTGATATTGATCAAACCAAACCATCCTAGCCATCAAAGTGTTCTTATAAATATGGATAAACAGACAAAAAATTCAATAGTTTCTTCAAGGGGAAATACTGTGTTTCTGAAATTTACTGTAAAGTTCTATAAATTAACTTTAAAATACCACTATGCAAGAATTATGCTGAAATGGAATACTAATTATGTGGCTATTCATAAGTACTAGAGGCATCTATAAATCTAAAAATATTAATGAGTAATGTACATTTCCATAGTCCAATTGTGGCCATATTTTGTAAATAATGATATCTTCTTTTAACCTTTTTTGGTTTTTCGAGACAAGATGTCTCTATTCAGCTCAGGCGTCTCTAAACTCATTTTGCAGCCCAGGCTGGTCTCACTCTCAGGGATCCTGCCCCAGCTTACTGAGTGCTGGGATTATAGGCGTGTACTGTCATAGCCACCAAAGAGCGGTACCTTAACACTGATACTTTGAATACAAATTAGTGCTTTCTTTAAAATATCTGATATCTTCATGAAGGTAGGATTAATTTTTTACAAATAACTTTAGTCCAATAATCTGCAATAATACTGACATGTCATTAAAATGATACTTCATTAAAGTTATTCTCTCTCTTTTCTTGGAGTTAAGTATTAATCTTTATTAACAGTTAATAAAGAAAAATAATAAATAAAGCAGAAGATATACTTACATTGTATGGAAGATTCGTTATTATAAAAACTGTTTTCCCTCAAATTGATGTTTAGGTATAATTTAGTCAAAGTCCCTCAAGATAACAGTGAAATTTCTTGATTTTTTGGGAAAACGATATCACTATATACTTCAGGCTGGTCTTGAATTCACTATGTAGCAGCCCATGCTGGCTTTGAACTCACATGATCTTCCTGCCTCAGCCTCCTGAGTGCTGGGCTTACAGGTTTATGCCATTATGCTTGGAAGATTAGCAAGAAAAAAAAGTTATTCTCCCTTTTTACTTTTTATGTTATTAGTTTTGAATAGTTTATTTAAAATTAATGCTTATTTTATATTAATTTTCTAATTTTCATTGATGGCTAACTGTAAGTCTTTCAAATTTTTTCAATGATCTTATTTTATCTCATAGATTCTGATAATGTCCCATTTTAAATTTGGAAATGTGACAGTTTTATTTATATTCCTATTTTGTGTTTGCATAACAATTATCAACTAGGTAGGCATTTTATTCATGAATTTCTTATTTTATTGAAAATAGTTCAGAATGTTCTCTATATTAGTTTTACTTTTTGCAACATTTTAAAATGTTTCCTTTGTGCCATTGAAACGGAGAATTTTTATACACTTTGGTATATATATATATATATATATATATATATATATATATACTGAATTATAAATGAGAAATAATTAGTAATTCAGAATCTTTATAAAATTGTTGTTCATTTATTGTACCTTAGAAAAGCATATGTGTTAACTACTTTTTTCATTAATTTTTTGCAGTTTTAGTTGTTTAATAAAATTCATTGTTACATTTATGACATAAAAATGAATGACTTACAGTATTGCTAAAATATTGTTTTTAACTTCTTAGCAATGGCTCATCATTTTACGCTCTTCGCTCTCATTATACTTTGTATCTAGTTGTCCCTCCAAAGCCTCATGCAATCATCGAGTGTCATTCTAGAGTTTGTGATTAACTCGTGATCCACAAGCATTATGGGTGTGAGTGTTGCTGGATTATGGGTGTGAGTGTTGCTGGGATTATGGGTGTGAGTGTGAAACGCAGACTGGGGCAGACAGCCTGAATGCACCTTGAGGGAGACAGACCTGCTTTCTGTGCTCATTGTTGCTGCTACTCCTCCCTTTGCACTTGCTGTTTTGCTGCCTTCTGTCACCATGAACTGCTGCTCCATGCCACGTAACAGTCTGCCGTGAAGCCAGCTGAGTATGGAGTGAAACCTCCAGTAATTGTGAGCTGAATAAACCTTTCCTTCCTTCATTTTGGGTGTCAGGTATTTGTCCCAGCAATGAAGAGTAACTGAGACACCTCTAAATTTCACCTTTTAAAATCATGATATTACTCCTACTTTATTTTTAACTGAATTTGAGTAGTCCATATTCATGCAGCTTTTTAATTTATTTTGAATGTTGTTTTATTAGAACTTCTACTTAAATACATCACAATCTTGTTTTCACATCTTAACCAAAAAGAAAATGCTTTCTTATTTTCAGTAATTTAAACTCAACAGCTAGGCACAAATATATATTATTCAATTCTCTTATGTTCTTGACACGTTATTTACATACAGATGCATCATTAGAAGATCACTTATTTCCTCTCTTCTGTCATGTATGTTGGCATTTAGGAAGGTTTCCAATTTTAAACTAGTGGTTACCTTTATTTTCATGATTTCTAAATTATGTATAAACTTCTGACTCTTAGTTTCTGCCTACTCTTTTTCTCTACGAGCATAATTGAATTCACAGACATTTTATTCTCTTCCTCTTCTTTTCCTTCGTCCTCTAAATCAAGTTGGAAGTAGCAAGTTTTACTTCCAGTTAATCAGTATAAGACAATTTGTAGACTGATTCTGCTCTTTATTCTCTGGCTTCTAAACCACTTTGGCTTGGGTGTCTTTGCCTAAAAAGGTCAATATTTAGCCTACAAGCATCTAGTTTTCTTTATGTGCGCCATTTGGTTATTCTTCATGCACAAAAACATACTACCAGCTGCATTGTCAGATTTTAAGTATTTATTCTCAAGTATTTTCATTTTCTAAAGATAATTTGTAGTGCAGTCATTACCTGGTTTTCTGGCACAAATATTGCTCTTTTGAAAGCTGATAGCAAGGTTGTGGTATTTTTCTTTGTACTAACTACTTATTTTATACTTATTTTCCTTTGATTTTGCTTTAAAGTGTAATATATGCTAGACTATATGCAAGCACTCTATTATCTACTCACTTAATTGTAAGTGTTTGTCCTTTTCATAGGTTTACCTTGTAAGAATGTTGTCCTGTTACTTTTTATGGCCTCTACTATGCTTTCTTTCAAATTTATGTATTGAAGTCTAAATCTCTGTAGGTCAGCAAGTTACTCCATTTAAACAGAAAGAGGGGTTGGAGAGATAGCTCAGCAGTCTCAGCGTCCACCTAGCAAGTGCAAAGACACGAGTTCGAAGACCAGCACTGCATGCTGCCCCAGCCAGCTCCATGCTGGCCACTGAAACTGGGCGTGGTGGTGCACCCTTGCAATCCCAGCCCTGGGGAGGCTGATACAGGAGGATTTCTGAGTCTGAGCTGCACAGAGAGACCCTGACAAAATAAATAAACCTTTTCTTAAAAAAGTATTCTAAACAGAAGAAAACTAAAGTTAAATAATGTCAATACGCACGGCTTCCTCCAGCTCAACAACCTCTTCTTATGGAAAGGAAGTACATACACAGAGACATCAGCAGGGTGCTCATGTAGAACAAAGGCCCAGTGTGAGATGCAAGATGGCGGATGTCTATAAGCCACAGAGGGACTCCTGGGAAGAAAGCAAACTTACTGACACCTTGATTTGGAATTCTATCCTCCAAGAACAATGAGGAGACAAGTTTAAGTTGTATCAGCGAACCATGCTTTTGGTAGTATTTTATGGTAGCATTAGGAAACTAATATCTTCACTAGAACAACTATGTTAATTTTTTTCTCTTAGAAAGACATTCTGCATGATGAAGGATCATTTATTCATTACTTACTTGAGGTAGTTTTTCCAACTCTATTTTAAGTCATAGATAAGATAGGATAGCCTTCTCAGTTTCAATGTTTACAATTGCTCGCAGTATTACTACAGAAAAAAACCTAATATTTCTCTTCTTCCCCAAAATCTCCCTCTGCTCACTTTTCCCCATCTTATCTGTTGCTGTTTTTCATTTGCCACAGTGTCTCTACCTTGCTCAGCTTAGCATCTACTGCACACATGGGCTTCTCCTTACTGTGTGGTTTTGTTTTATTGATTTTAAAGACATTGCAAAATTATTCTGCATCCAGCATTTTCCTACAACTATCTCCTACTGTTTGTCTACTTCAGTTAGAATTCTCAAATTTGGCAACATGTGAGAACATGTTAGGAGACTCCTCTCACACATTTGTAAAGTGATTATGTGAGATTAAGACTTTTTACTCTGAAAATACTGTTTTATATATTTTCCTCCCTCATTTTTGCCTTTTGCATAATTCACATTCAATTCGTTGTGTTAGTAACATAATGGCTCTATGTTCAAACATGATGACGCCTCTGCTCTAATGCTCCAAAGTTGAGTGGTTCCTCTTGGCACAAAGCTCTTGCAAACTTCTCTATTTGCTTTTGGTTTCTTTGTTTCTTTTGGGTGCTAGCATCTTAGTTTTAATTCTCAGGTTTTAGAGTAGTACCTGTGAATTCCTCTGTTTAGTGGCTCTAGCGTCTTGAGTTCCTTTTCTCTCATTTATTAAGCATTTCAGAATGATGTGAAGATATTCTGGTCTCATATTCTAGGAAATTTAGCATTCAATTTTTCTTTAGAGTAAAATTAAATTTTTAAGTTTAATTGTATTATTTTATTTTGAAAAATAAAAGACAAAAGCAAGAAGAAATATGAGAAACAATGACAGGAACAGGGTAATATAAAACAAAAATGTTACAAATTTTCAGAACAAGAATAGCTGAAAGAGCTGGCCAGGTAGCACAATGCCCATAATCCCAGTATTTGGGAGGCTGAAAAGAGGATCACTATGAGTCCTTTCTGTGTAGTGAGACCCTGTAGACTGTGTACTAAATACAAAAAATGAACAAGAATATCTGATTTACAAAGGTTGATATATGATCTATTTTATCATTAAATCTGTTGCTCAGATTAACAGATATATCTATGTAAGATTGGACGTATGATTGCATATTACCGCTTGCTTTTCAGAAACCTTAAATTTTTGTTCTTACCAGTCTTGTTTTTCTTTTTTTTTACATTTTATTTTGAAGAGTGTATAGTAATAGTTGATATGACATTAGAAGTGGTACACATTTAGAAGACCAAGATGACAAGTATTCGAGCATGATTTTTTTTTTTTTTTTTAATCATACATTGCTGTCCTCGCTGTGGCTGCTCAGATCACAGATAGCAGCATACACAGTTAGTCAGGGTGAAGATTCTGCACAGTAATTGATATTTTCAAGACTGATGGAGATTTTTTAGTACAATTACCTCTGCCATCCTGGATATATACTTGCATGTCTTTCCGCTGCTTTTTTGCTTATCCTTTTTCCTTTCCTCCTCGTTGTTTAATCCTAACATTCCATTTCTTTCTGTTTTACCATATGTTATACCTTTTAGGTTCTATTTCTTCTTTCAGGTTCTTACAGTAGGGAGAGAATATGATACCTACCCATGTGGGTCTGCTTTGTTTCACATACGAGTACAGCCTCGAGTTGAATCCACTTACCTCTGAAGGCTTTGAGTTTGTCTTTCTTTATAGCTGAGTAGGATGCCATTTTATAAGAATACCACACCTTTTTCATCCATTCTTCAGGTGATGATCATTTTGGTTCCTTCCATTATTTGGCTATGGGAGACTGTGCTGCTATAAACATGGGCGGACATATATCATTGTGGTACAATTTTCTCAGTTCATCTGGGAAAATTCCCAGAAGGGCAATAGATAAATTAAATGGGATTTCCAGGTCTCATTTCCTGAGGAGTCTCTACACTGCTTTCTATAGTGGTTGTACCACTACATTTCAAAAGCAGAGGACAAGGGTTCCTTTTTCCCTGTAGTCTCTCCAGCATTTATTATTAGTTGATTTCTTTATGATAGCCACTTTCTCTGGGGAGAGATGGTACCTCAATGTTGCTTTAATTCCCATTTCTTGAATGGCCACTGAGGTGGAGCATTTTTTCATGTATTGATTGGCCTCTTGTATTTCTTCCTCTGAGAAGTATGTATTCATCTCAGATACACATTTTTGGATTGGGTCTTTGAATTTTGGGGCCCTAATTTTTTTTTAGTTCTTTATATATTGTAGATAGAATATCTTTATCTGAGTGATTATTGGTTATTTTTTCCCCAAATTTGTGGGTTGTCTTTTCACTCTGTTGGTGATTTCTTTTGATGTGCAGAAACTTCTCATTAAGAGACAAGTTTGATCCCTGGTACCATAAAAAAAAAAAAAAGTAAGTATAAGAGTGGTTCCAGGGTGTTGAGTTTTTGAAGTATTTCCCATGAAGTTTGAGTTTTGCTCATGAAATGTTTGCCCATCCCTATATCTTCAAGATTTCCACCTAATTTCTCTTCCAGAAGATTTAGTGTTTCTGCTTGTGTCCATATGCCATTTGAGAATTGTAATGGTCGATGCATTGCTTCAAATTATGAAGTTTAGAGGTTTAAGTGATTTAGCAAGGGGTCAGGCTTCTTAATTTGTAAACATCTTGAGCTTATGCAAGTGCAAGGCAGGGAGGTGGTGTGAGTGCTACACTTTCCCTAGGACAGGTAGCCTGCTCACAAGGGAGGAAAAGAGGTCTCCCCTTTTAGCTTTTGTTGCTTTTACTGTCTTCCACTGCCATGAAGTGTTGTTCCTCTGCTATACCTCCCTGCTTTATTTATTTTTTTAATCTTTTATTTATTTATTTGTCACATGATCTCCATATGCAGCTTGGACACACGATGACCCTCCTGTCTCAGCCTCCCCAGTGCTGGGATTACAGGCAAGAACAGCCACACCTGGTTTCAGGGCTGGCATGTCATGTGGTGCATGGCATCTAACCCAGGTCCTTGTGTTTGCCAGACAGGAGCTTAGATCACTGAAATATCTCCCCAGCCCTAACCATGACCCTATTTTAAATCCAGAGGATTATGGTTTGAAACCTTTACAAACTGTGAGCTAAATAAACCCTTCCTCCTTTAACTTTGGTTGCTGGGTATTTTTTTCTCCGCAATAAGTAACTAAGACAAGGGCATAGATAAGCAGAAAACATGGCTTGAGTAGCATAACAAGTGTAAGTAAGCATGAGACACAAGTATTAGATTTGTTTAAGAATCTAGGGGAATCCTAGAAAAATAAAGATTGATAATTAAAATGTGAATTAAATATTTGCCATGCCAACCTATGCACAGTGAGGGTACTTTATTTTATATTCTTGATTGTTTATGATGTCACTGATACGATGTTTTCCTTGGGTGCAGTAATAAAATGGAACTTGTTTGAGCAATTTTTAAAAAGATGACAGTAGCAGTGGACTGCAGAGTAAGATGCAATAAAGTATCTATACAAGCAGAATTTAAAAATGCATCAGATGGAAAACCACAAAAGCAAATGATTCTTAAGTACAATTTCAAGTAAATGTAGATTCCTGAATAATATCAACATGTAATGTGACATCTCTTGGCAGTGGATCAGGAAGCCTTGAAGTCTGACTTTGCCCGTAAGTGCTGTGTAAGGGGAGTAGAGAGTGAAGTGGAAATATAGTACTGTAGCTCAGAAAGACATTCTGCATTAGGGAGCACCTGAAGAATGTGCAGGGAATGATAAGGAACTATCAGTGAAATTAAGCCTAGCACATTCCAGGCACTAGAAATGATTAATCAACTTACCTACCATACTAGGTGGTGCTGGTGTGTGAGGGGATTGTGCACTTGTGTGTAGGGGGGGTGCCTTGCATGGGGCGCTACTCTGCATTAATTCATATTTTTCCTTGCACTTGCTTGTTAGGTTGCTTGAAAAACAAGTTCTACTCTTCTTAAGAAAGGACATTTTGGTCAAGGTAAGAACGTGTTACCTAACCCTAGCTAAGGAATCAAATTTATTACCTTGGTGCTAGGGATTGATTAAAGAAAAAATAAACTTTATCCAAGAAATGTGGAATAAAAATTCCTTCCTGGCTACTTATGTCAAGAATATTTGTTTTCTAAGAAGCAATCATTTTTTCCATAAACTAGTAAAAGGCCAATTTCTTCTTTGTGGGACACAATCCCAAGACCAAAACTCTAAGTGAAGCAAGGTTATTTTAACACTTTAAAGTAGCTGAAGCAAAATCAGTTTATTTCAAATTTGTTGACAAAGAGAGATAGTAACACACAAAAAGAGAATTTTCTTTTTTCATATTTTTAGGAAAGTGTCTACAGGGTGTTCAGGGTCTCACTACTAGATGGGACTCATAGTGATCAGCCTGTTTACAGCTTCCTAACAGCTGGGATTACAGGCACGTGCCACCCCACTGTCTCAGCTGCAGTCTCAGCGCGTCCCTGGCGGCAGGGCCAGCATGGCAAGCCTCAGGATGGAACCCCAGCTCTTGTGCCTGTTTGCAGGCACTCTAATTTGCTGAGCTATTTAGCTGGCCCAAAGAATTTAAAATGTATTGAATAAGCAGAAGATGAGACATATCCAGGTTGATAGTAAAAGAGTGTGAGCAGCCAATGAATGATTTCTAAAAAGAAGCATGACATGATCAAATTTTCATCTATCAATACAGTGAAATTTTGGTTGGAATCAGAATAAATAGTAAAACTGAAATAATATATTCATATAATTTCAATGCTGACTGCTTTTTGTCATTTGTACCATCATTTATATAAGTACTACAAAGGAAAATTAGTGAAAATATTTGCGACTCACCTTAGATTGTAATATCTTTATGTCTCTCCTAGCAGTTCACTAAAATAATGATGTGTCAAATTAGTCTAATTATCCTCCTAAGATTTGGCTTATAGTAGTCAAACTGAGACATTTCTTTTACTAATTACTGAGGAATTACTATTATAAATGCTTACTTAACTTTGAGGAACAAAGATGAGCAATAAAATTTATGGCTCATGTACAAAGAAGAAATGGCAAGTAAATCAAACTTAAAACACACTACACAATGTCAAATATGGATTCTCAAGATGAGAAAATCTCATTGGAAATACTTGTTTGAATAATATGGACAAAACATGGGTCATGACCAATATCCACTGAATGTAAAAGAAATAAAGGAATATGTAACAGCCATCATTTTGGTAACATTTTGCTAGAGACCCAAATATGCTGTTAGAACATGGGAGAACTTCAAATATTGAATTTTTTTTTTTTTGAGAGTGTACATGAAGTGCACAGAAATGAATTGAAAGCGTTTCATGCAATACCACTGTGCAAACTGCCTGTATCTCTCAGAAGCTGAGTGCTACTGTTTTACGATGAAGAATGTCTCAAAGAGAGTAACTCTTTCTCTTGCTCAATGGATGCAATTAGTTCATTCGGGAGAATTTTGATTTGGTTAAGAGCATTCGTTGAGCGCTAAAATAAGACGTGACCATGGAGCAAAACCGTTACGTTGCTGTAATATTTCTTCTGGCAAAGCCTGCCAGGTAATTTGACTTTAAAATCTCAAATTCAAGTGTATTTGTAATTCTGAATTTAATGGAGTACTATTTATAGAGTTTTATATGTTGGAGACATTTTGTAGTTGTGAAACTTTTTGGATTTTCCTCAAGCTGTATCTTCTACTGAAAGGAAATGTTCATTTAAACTCTTTACGCATAATACCGTAATAGTTGGTAGTGCACACAGTAAACTCAGCTTCCCTCATTCTGGTAACACAAGCTGCACACATCAGTATGTATGAAAACATGCTGGACTTAGACAACACTGAATTAAGTCAAGAAACCAATAATTTATTGAACCCTTTACATTAGAATATTCCTTATCCTTTGAGATCTATTGTTTTGGGGGAGACATCCATAGAGAAGACCAAAATGAGTTTGATTTTTTTCCTGTTATAGTTTTCATTCTGTTCATAATTTAGAATATGGTAACATGCAAGAAACTAAATATAGTTATCAACCAAAAGCAAATTTAATTTTAAAGCTATATACATTTGCAAAATTTATCCCTTAAGACTGTAACAAAATGGGGTAAAGCATGACCAGTTTTGCTCAGTGTTGAAAGTTGTTTGACAAAAAAATAAATAAATAAACAATTTGCAGAACTAATTATAAGCAAGAATTTAAAAGTTAGAATAAAGAAAAAATATCAAGTGTTAAAATTCATATTAGATATAAGTAATGAATTATATGCAGGGATTAGGGTATGTATTTCTCTGGGTCCATTTTTTTTTATTGTATTGAGAAACAAATATCAGAGAGACAGTTTCACAATTGAGCAATAGGACAGTT
>NDGM011084354.1:0-11855 GCA_002564305.1 Octomys mimax | reverse complement strand
GAAGCTGTCTCTTCCAGGGATTTTTATAGAGTAAAACCATGTGGTGAGGCAGGTCTAAGGTGGTTGAGAACATGGGAACTCGCTTAGGTGGGCATGAGGTGGGACAAAACTATGGTCAACCAGTGAGATGACAAGCAGCATTGCTTAGGTAAAATTGATTGAATCCAGGACCAAAAGAGAAAACGAGTCACATAGCAAGTGGCATGAATAATGGACAGGGTCTCTTCCTGTTGGGCATTGAGTTAGTGACTCTTCCTGGCTCTTTCAAGGTGATTGATACCTATTTAGAATATCAGTCCCTGATGCCCATCCCTAGGGAAGTGTGTGGCTGCATGTGTTTACTCTTTTGCCTTGTGGTCTGGCCCACAACAGAAGTGTTTGTCTTTTCCAAAGTTGCAAAGTCACTTTGTCTTCCATATTGTCTCCTAGCCCTGTCTGACTGCCTATGTTATTTCTATCTAAGTTAGCTGCTTACGACACTTGGATCCTGAAATCGTTTCCCCACTGTCTTTGTGATTCATGATGTAGAACCTGTTTCTCTCTTTGAAATTTTTGCAAAGAATTTTCTCTTGATTCTTAGTATTGTGACATTTCACAGTGATATTAGCTGTATTTTGTTTTCTTATTTTAAGTCATTGCTCTTTGGTACCATTTTCTAGATGATATTCTTCACATTTCTGTCTGATCTTGTTGATGCCTAAAAATATTTTACTTTCATACTTTTCATTTGAGACTCTGGTTCACCCAAGTTCCCTTATTATAGCCCCTGTTGTCTCAGGGGTACGATGATTCCTGATGCTTCTTTCTCCTCTTCCCTCCTGTGTTTTTCCTCTGTGTACTTGCAATTGCTTCTGTGTTTTAACTCTGTCTTCCACATTAGAAAATCTCTTCTTACACCCTAGGGTCTGTGGCTGCTTGCGTTGGAGCTTAGGCGTTAGGAAGCTGAGTGGAGGCCCTGCCTGCAGGAGGGCTGCCCTGTGAACTCCTGCAGAGGCTGGGCTGGGTCCAAGCATGTTCCTGGGGGACCTAACTTTGGGTCCATGGAGGTGTTTCTTGAGGTCTGGTCACTTTCTTAAAAAAAAAAAAAAATCTTGCCTCCCTCTGTGACAGTGAAAGTGGGTCTCCATGCTGGGAGCTGAGTCGAGCTTGGGCAGCTCCGTCCTTCTACGTATGGACTTCTCCTTAATCTTTCTGCTTCCCTCCTCCCTCTGATTCTGCTTCCTGGTGTCATGCAAGCAGACGTGAACTCTGTTGGGTCAGTGTCCCCAGACAGTGAGCTTCCTGCCTTCTTCCAGGACAGGGGATGCTGTGTAGCTTCCTGGCCCAGATTTCCAGGACAGGCCTTTCACTTGGGTCTCACTCACCCCTTCATCTTGGTAAGCACCAAGAACCACGCCTTCCCAGATTCCCTAGAGCAGCTCTTGTCATTCCTTCTGGCTTCTTCTCCCTCATGTTGATCGGGCTTTTAGGTTTTACTCCACTCTCCATGCTGCCAGTCAGCCACTGCTGCAGTCGGCTTTCCACCTTCCCACGTGGTTGTCAATCCTTCACAGCATCTTGGCAGCTGTCTTCAGCCTTGGGAGTTTATAACTTTTTAAGTTTCCTCCATGTCGTTTGCATAGATTTCCCTAGAGCGTAGAGGCAGAGGCTCGTCCTTAACTTCCCGTGCTTGATTAGAATCATAACTATTTTCTAAAGCCAACAGGTAAGCATGTCATCCCCTGTCTAAAATCTGTCCCTCGATCCTAAAGCCACATGAACTCTTACCTCTTATGTTAGTCCACAAAATTGTCATGATTTCACATTCAGGAAGCTTGCTCCTTGACCCAGCAATTCAAAGTGATCATTGGCTAGTTCAAAGCCCAACTACCCTTTCTTGTTCTCAAGCATTTGTACTGACTTTACATTGCCTGCCGTCTGCTTGTGTTCTTCCTAAGACACATGATTCATTCTCCTCCTTCCCTATCACATATTCTTTGATTTTCGGGGCCAAAGTTGACCTCTTCTCAAGTGTTCATACAGCACTTAATCTGCATGTATAAAAAGTCCTATGTTCCCGATCTCACAAGGGGGAATTAATTTGGATGTCATATTTCCCAGTCCCACAGTGGAAAAGTTCAATGTAAAACACCACCCTGGTGATGTGCCTTTATTCTTCTTGGACCTTTCTGGGACCTAACAAAGTATCCTCCTGCTTGCCTCAGACATTCACTGCACATGTGACAAATGAGTGGCACAGATGAGACAGCAGCAGACTCCTCAGCTGTCACCAAGCTTGCTTGTCACCCAGGGGCAGCACCTGCACCTGGAAATCTGGATGTCCAGGTCCACACTGTGCCTGACTTCCTCCTGCAGAGCGTGATCATCTGGCACAGCCCATGCCACCTTTCTGGTTAGAAGCCTGCTCTCTGTAAAACAGAGCTGCCGCACAGAATGTCATCATATTTGGAGAGAGGTGAAAAACCTGCTTCAAGCTCCAGAACCTTGCAGCCCAGCCACAAGCAAGTAGTCAGCCCTTCTTTTCAGCCCCCACAGGGCAGAGGTTTTCCTGATTGCCTAGAGAAGCTCTTTCCTCTGCAGGACCTGGACAGCAAGGTGCCCCGCTGCTGACCAGCCCGCATCCACATGTCGTGGACTCCTCACTTCCAGGGCGATCCTGCCCTTAGTGGCAGCTTTTGCCTCTGTTAAATATTGCCAGGGCTTTCTGCAAGATGCACCCTCCCTGCCTGACCTCGTTTGCCTCCCAGTGACCTCAGCGAAAGCTACAGCAGGTCCCACCCCACAGCTGCTGCCTGTCTTGGCCATCACGTCCCGGGCCAGGATTGCTTTTGTATAAGACCCAGCTGCACAGAGAGTCCCAACAATTGCTGTCAGCAGAGCAGAACCCTTGGTTCTCTGGGGTTGAGATTGTCAGGTAGGAAACTCCAGGAAAGACGGGTCCGCCGTGGAGAGCTTCCTCTCAATGCCTGACACCTTTCCTCTAAGGGCCTGATGAAACAACAGCGAACACTGACCGGTTCAGCGCCTCCCAGACACATGACTTCCAAGGTTTTGCTGCCCAATTCGGCAGACATTTAGCCATTTGAATTGTTGTTTAGGTTCCTACCCGGGGCTATTAACCCTGGCTGTAAGTACACCCTGGCTGTAAGTGCACATCGTCTACTAAATGACACGTGCAAAGCCGGTAGCAATGGGCGCGGTCCCTGCGGCATTTGTTCAGGGCTCACCAGCCTTCCATGGCCAAGCCAGTGTCAGTCAGTGACCACGCTGGTCCTGCTGCTGGGAACTCCTGCCACTTCCCGGGGTCTCCCCTTCTAGCCAGAGTGTATTGCAGGAGAAAGTGTTTCAGACAAGCACACCCCAGGGTGTGATAACAAAGATTGAGACACTGACTCTAAATGAGAAATTGGAAAAAAGAAAATCATTACATCCTAATACATCAGGAACAGACTTACCATCTTACAGTATGAAGTGCTTTTGTAAATAGCCTTTATAAGATTGTATACACCTTAGTGGTCATGCTTCTTTCAGAATGTTTTCTTAGGAGAAGGCTATTTGCAAATAACTATAAAGCAGGGCATGGTGGTCCACACTTGTAATCCCAGCACTCCGGAGGATGATGCAGGAGGACCATTGCAAATTCGAGACCAATCTGGGCTACAAAGTGAACTCAAGGCCAGCCTAATCTGTAAAGCGAGACTCTGTCTCAAGAAGACAAAGAAGGAAAGCCAATAACTGTGAAGCAGCATCCTCCAGACCTAAACCACCCCTCTGGAAACTCTTGTGATGTGGCAGCTCCAGTCCCTCCCCAGCTCTTCTGAGGACAGGCCCTGGGGCGCGTACCACCACATGCTTCCACTTACTGCCCAGAGAGCTGCGTGGGAAACCAACCAGCCCTCGGGCTATCGCTGGCCCTCATGCTCCGCCTCACGTCAGTCATGTGGACACAGAGACTGCAGGAGAAGTATCGAGAAGATTCTCGGCCATTGTGCAAGGAGCCTGCGGTGGCTCATCCGCGTGACCAAACTCTGTGGCTCACACCCACCTTTATATGGTCTGAAATTCTTCTTAGATGGGTTGTCCCTTTTGTGAACCATGGCTAAAATTCTCTTTCATGTATCAAGGGGAGACACAGTACAATTGCACATGGTTCTCTGAGTTCTTCTCCTTCCTCTTTTTTTTTTTTTTTTTTCTTTCTATTTATGTATTTGGTACAGGGTTTCACTACACAGCTCAGATTCTTAGTGATCCTCCTGTTTTCACCTTCCCAGTGCTGGGGTTACAGGCGTGTACCACCACGCGTAGTCTCAGTCCACGGCCTGCGGGACTGGGGATCAAACCCTGGTCCCTGCACTTGCTGAAGCAGACACTTAGTCCACTGAGCTATCCCACCGGCCCTAAGTTCTTCTCCTATCCTTGCTCTTCCAAGGACCCCCTCTCCCTTCATCTCCCCACCCTCCTGTTCTCCACTTGGTTGTGGGTCAAGTGGCATGTGGGGGTCTCTTCCCAAACCCAAATCCCCATGAAACATCTGTGTGTCTTCACTGAGACAGCAGGAGGGCACCTGGGAAGAACCTGAGTGACATTACCCATCCCTCAGGTACTGTATGGATGGCGCTCACAGAGCTCTACCTGTCATCCTTTCTTTCACATTTTCTCAAAGCCAGATTTATAAAAGGCAAGTAACTGCACAGTCATTGGACTTTTTTTTTATCAAAAGCATAAAAACTAGAACTTAAATTTCTATTACTTTCCCCTGTCCAGTTTCACTGATTAAATCTGAAACACTACATTGTGATTTCCCCTCAAGTTCAGTGATTTCTTTAAAAAGCAAGCGTTTAAAGTACCTTTACACTGATGAGAGAAAATGATTTTACTGCTTTTTAAATTTACATATTTTTCAAAAAGTGACCTAAAAGGAAACTATTCAAGCAAGCTAAGAGGACAAACATGAGGCAGAGAAGGGAGTTATTTTTTGTTATTACCAACTTTTCTCCTTTTTGGCGAGAACCCTTTCAAAAAAATAGGTCAGTTTCATGTCACTATTGAAAAATCTCTCCCAAACGGTCCTGGTTATTTATTTTTTCAGTCTGTTTTTTACATAAAGAGTGTTTCATGAGAGACACGCCCAGAGCACAAGCCCAGAGCTTGGGAACCTCAATCGCTTCCAGAGACCGAGTTCCCACACACAAAACGCGCTGCTATCGGGTTACCAGCTTGCCACCACTGCCTAATCTGACAGTGTGCTGGAGTTCTTGGGGCGCTGCTGTGGGAGGTGGAATTACCAGTGGGGTGACTTCGGCCGAGGGGTGCAGTCCTCAGGACTTAACATGCAAACCCCATGGGTAGCCCAGTCTCCACCTGAGTAACCAACCCCAGGCCAAGCGTATCCGGGATTACACTTCCCAAGGTCTTTGCCTCCTCTCACAGGTAATGTATTTAGCTCTGGTTTCCAGGAGACAAGGGTCGGGGAAAGGACGGGGTTTGGTGCCTCTGCTCGGCTTCTCTTCGTACTTCTGCCATGATCTCTGCATCCCCTAAGTGATTCCCAAGAAATCTCTGACTGTTTTCCTTAACAGTGAAAAAATAAATAAATAAAATAAATGCCGGTCTGTTTCTGTAGCAGGTTGGGATGGCAACACTCGTAGCCGCAGGAGTCCTCTGCGTCTCCGATGTGAACTTAGGTCCGTTCGCCTTCCTAACTTGTTTCCCAGACCCAGAACATCGCCTGCAGTGAGTAGCACTAAGGAGACTGACCAAGTCCGCTCAAACAGCAGCGGTGAGCGTGTATTTCTGCACATTTACGGAGGTGACAGGGAAAAGTGAAGCACGCGGCTGACGGGGTCTGGTTCTGAGTTGTGCGGTCGGCAGTCGCGCGTCACAGCTCCGAAGAGGATGAGCCACTCTGGACCTTTGTTAGTAGTATCATCCCGGAGTAAGTGTAAGACATGCTGGGGTCCGAGCCCTGCGTTCCTGCCGCGCTCCTGCCTGTGCACAGCTCCGGAGGTGCTCCAGGTGGGCCCATGGGTCTGTCATCGCCGCGCCTTGGTGGGCCACCCCCTCTGGCCCTGGGTGACCAGGGACTTCTAGCCTTCTGTCTTCTTCATGATTGTTGCCCAAGCCCCCAGCTCCCTATGTCCGTCTAGGTTGGTATTTACTTCTCTTAGTGGCAAATTCTTTGGCTGAAAACTATCCAGACGGCCCAAAGAGCTAAATGATCAAAAGTTTAAACAATTGTGTATGACGACAATCTTCAAAGAAACTTCCTAAGTAACGGAGTGGGTTTTTTTTTTTTTTTCTTTCCTCTTCAAATGAAATCCCATGCAGATGCCCAACATCTGAAGCAGATGACTGTGGCACTGGGAAGACGCTGCGCTGCTCCACATTGACCTGAGGAATCATCACAGAGCATGGACGGCGAGCCGCTGTCCCACAGGAAGAGAAGAGGGGGACAGGAAGGCAGAATGTTTGCGGCTCATTTCAACAGCCAGTCACTCAGTAATTACAACTTCTATTCCACGACCCACCTGTGAGCCTCAGCTTCCTGGATCCTCTTCAGAGCACGGGACGGGCTGACCTGGGAGGGCCAGCTCCCGTGTCCCCTGCACAGGTGCTTCTTCAGGTTTTTCATCCACTTCCTGCTCACGTCTGCTCTGTGGGCCTCTGGCCGAACAATTCAGAGTCCAGTGCTTTCCAGCTGCGTGTAAGGAGACTTGCACTCCCAAAGACCATGTTTCTTCATGGGCTGATGCAGATAATATCTATTTTATCCTTTGTGAGGGCAGAGAGAAGCATGCCCCTGTGGAGAGGTATTAGGTGAGGTGTGCAGTACGTGTACTTCTGGAGTCATTATGCATACACAGAATGCTGGGGATGAGAATGGTGGTTGAACTGCAATCATCGTTAGAGACTCGGGTGGCTCACAGAGGGAGGAAAGCGAGCTGCTTCTCCTCAGCACCTCCCAGGGTGGTGGGTGCACGGCTCATGTGTGACTGACCACATGCTGACAAGAGGCACAAGAAGGCAGACGTCCGCCCTGCACACAAGCACCTGCGTGAGCCGCAGACGTGGCAAGGAAAGCTCTGGCTTCTCTCCTATGCCGTCCACAAGAAAGCAGCCTTCGAGCTTGCGATGGCTTTGGGGAGTTCCAACAGAGGTGGGAGGCACTGGTGGCCATAGCTGGCCAAGAGGAGCTCCGGTTAGCAAGCAGCCTGGGGTGGGTCACAGCTGGGCTCACCTGGATGCCTTGTGATTGACATGTAACGGTGAATATTCAGTTATTTTTTTAAAAAAATGATGCTGAGAGACTCATTGCCAGTAATCCCCCTCACAAAACCCCTCACTCCACACAGGCCTAGCCCATGGCTGGGTGAGATCTGAGGCAGTTCTAGTACAGGTGGAAACTAGAGCCGAGGGAGTCACTCTCTTCTCTCCATGTAGTTCTAAACAGCACCCGGTGGCTACTCCTGCTTCCATTGTCCTAAGAGAGACAATAACATAACCAATAATATAACATAAAATGACATAACCAGGTCCGGGGGAGCTCTGATCTCTGGGCTAGGGCGCGCGCTTGCTGGATCTCCTGGCCTGACCGTCACCACCTTCACCCTTCTCCCCCCTCATAAGGGCCCATAAATGCGCACTACCTGTCACACATTAATTGAGATCAGAGTGAATTCTGGGAAAAGCGTGTGCAGTGAGAGCCCCTAGGCTTCCTCAGAACCTGTCAGCCATGCCTGTCAGCCACACCAAGAGATTCCCTGAAATTCCGAAAGCCTCGATTATCTGCGCACTGCAGCAATGGCCATTTCTGTGCAGTGCTTTTACTTTTCTGTCACCTGGCACCTTGTCCTGTCTGTGCCCTCTGCTTTGTTGGCACAGACTGGCCCGGAGCACACTTCCCAGCTCCATCTTCCATCAGGGCAGCTGCTTGCCCCTTGCGCCTGGGCATACACCAGACAATTATTCCTGATAGGTTCTTGGTGCAGCAAAGAAACAGGCAAAGGAAAAAGGGAAAGGGCTTTATTTTCTTTGAGAACACAGAGAGAATTCAGGGAGGTCAAGGAAATCTCCGAACTGGACATAGGGAGGCTGAGGCTTTTATGACCTTTTGTCAGGGGTCGAGTTTGGAGGGATGTTTAGATACACCTGAGGGAGCTGATTGGGGTCTTCCCCAAGGCGGTGGGAAGGGTGGAAGTAAATTATGTCCTGGGCTAAGTTGGAGAAGCGGGAGGTGGTCCTGGCAGCATAGGCCACATTAGGTGACCACCACAATGATCTTAGCAATTCCCGCTAGGGCCTGAACCTATCATTCCCGTCTTTTGATTGTTATGAAAAAGGGCGTCGAGTCTCTTAGACTGCTTCCTGCTGAACGGGGGCATCATCTTGGGGGCAAGGAGGGTTGACAGGATGACGAGTTATGTCCATGCAGAAGTTAGTGTCAGGTATCTCATGACTAGAAGTTTATCGTTAGTGATGACTCGCATTGGAGACTGAAGAAACTAGCAGGGCGTCTTTTTGGAGCATCCGAGGAGGCAGAGTGGAGCAAGCTGAGTATTTGGGCCCGTGTGCATTGTTGAGGGAGGGAGGGGGGAAGGGGAGGGAGGGACGTGTCCTCAAAGAGAAAAAAGCCTGAATATAGGGCATGTCTTGCCATTTGCCAGTGTGGTGACAGAAGCTTTTTTAAACTTCGGAGAATCAGTGGATCACAAGTTTTGTGTACAGGTCACTGGGTTTTATATTGTGGCCAAGCTGTCTAACAGTAGAAGATTAATTGGTTTGTTTGTATGGCCTCCTGGAGGCCAAGGGAGCTGAGCTATGGCAGGGGAGTGTTCGGAGTGAAGGGTACACACCCCAGGCAAAGTGAGGCAAAGCAAGAGAGAACAATTCCCCTCTCCTTGCAATTCTAAACAGCATCCGGTGGTTACTCCCACCTCCATTGTCCTAAGAGAGGTAGAAAATAACATAACCAATTCTGGGGGCACCCTGATGCTCCAGGGGAGGGCGAGTGCATGCTGGATCTCCTGGCCTGACTGTCACTACCTTCGCCTTTCTCTCCCCACCCCTCCTCAATAAGGCTGAGCGGGCTTCTAAGCCCGGGGAGTGGTTGTCACTAGCTCTCAAAGCTAAGAGCAAAAACAAAGTCCCTAAACCTTGGTCCCTCCAGTGGTCACCGGGGGTCAGGGGGGTGGTGGTGGTCCCTGGTTAGGGACGAGTTATGATTGGGCTTCCCGGATACAGGGCCCTGTGAGTTTCCAAAGATGGCCGGGGAGTGTCAGCATTAAGGGAGAGGTATATAACCTGAGGCAAAGTGAGGCAAAGCAAAAGACAAACCCCTGAATGAGAGAACCAGAAGCCGGAGAGCTCAGCCTACCTGTGAGATGCGAGGTGTTGCATGCAAGCTGGCAACAGCAAGAGGCAGATCCCACAGAGAGAAGTTCAGCTGATAGGCAGGGGAGCTCAACTGGGGGTTCGACCCCCAGGAGCCTCACACGCTGCCTATCTGTCCGAGTCAAGAAGGCACCATGTGATAGGTGTTGGGCGCAGCAGAGAACCAGGCGGAAGGCAAAAGGGAAAGGGCTCTATTTTCTTTGAGGACATGGAGGGAATTTGGGGGAAATAGAGCCCTTTCCCTTTCTCCTTCTGCCTGCTTCCCTGCTGTGCCGAGACCCTATCAGTTTCCCGCCACACCCGGGCGCCTGGTGACTGCCCATGCCCCGGCAACACTTCCGGCAGTTCTCGTTCCTGAGTGCATTGAGTGGCTCTGTTGTGGCGGCTTCAACATTTGGAATCAGTTCAAAACATTTCATTTTGTGGTCACTTTGACCTAGGAGAACAGTGAGAAGTTGCACGGTGCCAGGTCCAGGGAGTGAGGTGGGTGAGACACAGTGTCCTGTTACTGTGGCCTGCCTTTCCACGGCCCTCCGCAGCGGCATTCGCTGCAGTTTTGATCACAGGCTGGAAAAACACTCACGAACAAGGCCTTTCAGAACTGCTTCAGAAAATGGCAAGAATGATGGGATAAGTGTGTTCAAAGGGAAGAGATTTCGAGGGGGATTAATGGCAATGTGTCTCTTACGATCGTAAATGTTATTTAAGTATATACCACAAGTTTTGGTCGCTTCCTTATAAATTCTCAGAGTATTTGGAGCATCCCCCACCCCCAGAAATTCAGAGATATTTGGTGCAGAAGTTAGAGACTTAAAAATAAAATAAAATAAGGGCTGGGGAGATGGCTTAATAGAATAAGCGCTTGCCTGGCAAGCTCAAGGATCTGAGTTCAATTCCCAGTTCTGCTATATATATATATATATATATATATATATATATATATATATTAGAAATTTATGGCACCTGTGTTGCTTCTTAGCCGTCCTGTGAGCATGCCATGCAAGGTAATCAACACCCTCTCAGACCCTCAGCTTCTTAGCTGTCCTGTGAGCATGCAAGGTAATCAACGAACGCCATCTCAGACCCTCAGCCACGAACGGCTCTAGTCATGAGAGAACTCACACATGCATCACTTAGGACAGCGACTTTCACAAGATGCTCTGAAAATGGCTCTTCTTCTTTCAAATCCCTGATAGCATTTTCCCACCAAAGCCACGGAGCAATCTCAGAAACCCTGTTAACGCAGCTTTCTAAGAAGCCACCTCCAAGATGTGAGGAGACTTCGAAGCCATCTCATGACTCTCAGTTCAACCCACCTCCCGACCTGGCCCTGCCACTGCTATATGCATGAGGAATCCAAGCGAAAGAGAAAGGGGCTGCCTGTCTCCTGCACATGCTGCCTTGAAACTGGGCGCATGTGGCCGGGGACCACCACCCACATCCTCTGCAGTTCCTCAAAGGTGAAACACCAGCTGCTAAGATCTCTAAGATTTCCTCAGTGGGCCCCAGTTTCCCCAGGCCAATCAGCTAAATTGCCCTGAGGTAAAGTGAAGTGTGGCTTACAGTTCTTGGAGAGTGATACTAAGACAAAGGAAACCACGAGGTATAGAGGACAAAGAGAAGAGGAGAGAAAGGAGAAGAGGGAGAGGGAGAGGGTAAGGCAGGAGGAGGGGGAAGAGGGATGGAAGAGGAGGAGGAGGAATAGAAGGAGAAGATGGAGGGAAAGGGGAGGAGGAAGAAGGAGCAGGAGAAGGAGAACAAGAGAGGAGCAATTGCATAATCTCTGGGAGTTGCCCATGATGGGCGAGTTCCATAGGGCTCAGAAGTGACTCTTCCAACATCAGTCATACAGATTTGGCAATCACAGCTGGCTCAGCTCTTCACATGTTTAATAAGTTCTTGATTTTCGAAACATCTTGGTGATTTCAAGCAGCGTCCAACAGGGGAGCCTGGGAGTGAGGCTCCTGCGGGCGATCATGCTGCTGTGGCGGCACCCCTAGCTCTCCTCCCAGCCCTCCCCGGATGTGTCCAGAAGTCCCTGCGGGGTCGCTCCCCACCAGGCCGCACCCTGGTGATAGTATCACCCTCCGAGGCCACCATTATCTGTGGTGACACACCCTTCAGTCCTCTCCTGCCCACCCTCTGTGCCCCACCCCCTTTCTTCTTATCCTTACTTTCCTTGCTCTAGCCTTCCTGGTCGACCCTTCCCTCCTTAGCCATCCCAGCACTTGCGTGGATGTTTATGCCTCTAGTCACTTTTCTCCCTTCAAATACCCCAATGTTGGGATTTGAACTCAAAGCCATGTGTCGTGGTCTCCACCACTCACTACTGCAGCCCCTCTCCTCAAGAATCTGGCTTCCCCACCATGGTCTCTAGCCAAGTTATCCATTCCCTCTTGTCTGCCGGTAGACTTTTTACAACATCGTGGCTCTAAAAACTCACCTTGCTTTCCTATTATTTTACT
>NDGM011084332.1:0-11195 GCA_002564305.1 Octomys mimax | reverse complement strand
TTTAGTTCAGCTTGTTCCAAGTAGGTGCTTTAGACCACTGAGCCATCTCGCCAGCCCCGTGGGCTTCTTCTTCTGCCCCACTCCCCCACACCTCCAGCTGCACCCTTGTGGTCAGGGTCTGGACCATGTCCTGCACCCCAAGGGTGCATGTAGCTGCACCGCTGAGTGAGGCTATAGGGGCAGCGCCTCTGAGGAGGAGGTAAGGTTGGGAGTGCAGACACCTTGCATGGACTTGGAGCCTGCTAGGAGAGGCCACACCTGGGCTACTGCAGGGCGCAGACCACAAGTGCATGTGGGATCTGGAGGGGCAGCGCCAGGCGCTCACGCCTGCTATCTGCGGGGCTGCGTGGGTTTGGATCGCCCACTGCTGTGAGGGTGCTGGGAGGTGGATCTTTGTAGGGCACAGTCTTAGGGCATGGATGGGGCATGGCCTTGGAGGGTGTGGTCTTGGAAAGCCTGGTGTTAGGGCATGGCACTGAAAGACATGGTCTGGGAGAGCTGCTGTTGGGCGTGGTCCTGGAAGGAGTGGTTTTTCTCCTGGCCCTGCCCCACCCTCCTCCTCCTGGCTACCTTGGTGCATGCAGGCTTGTTCTGGGCAGCTCTTACCAGCAGGCAGTTTCTGTGTTGAAGTCAGCTGAACAGACACTGAAATTTCTGAAACAGAAGCCAAAGGAAATCTCTCCTTTCAGGTGTTGAGTATTTGGATCCCACAGTGAGAATGCCATAGCCAGGGCACTGCTCTCTCTAAGGATCAGTGTCACCCTGATACAGCAGCAGCACCTGAATCCCAGTGGCCAGACCCAGCCACCTCCTGCCAGCCTGCCAATGCCTCTCTCCTCTTCCTGGTTTTGACTACCTTGCAGCTAAAAGGAGATGGTAAGGTTCCTGAAATCTAGGAAAATGCAGCCCTCTGATCATTTCCAGAGTCTTCTGTGAAAGGAGGTATTCAGTGAATATGTGTTGACTTCGCTGCATTGATTAAAAAACGCTTTTTCAAAAGGAAGCTTTGTGTGCCAGGATGCCTCTGCAAAGCAGGAACCTGTAGTAGCTCCTATTGTGCAGAAAATGCATAGCCCTGAATTCCTACAGAGTTCTTTTCCTTCTACTAGAATATGCTGTGCATGGTGTTCAGCAACTCTTGGGAGGGAATTGATTTCCTTGCCTACTCTACCTAAAAGTTTTCAACAGTGTAAGCCTGAGTCTGTGAGGGCCGGCGAGCTAGCTCAGCAGACGAAGAGCCTACTTAGGCAAGTGCAGGGACCAGAGTTTGATCCCTTACACCATATGCCATGAAGGCCCTGCCCCCAGGCATGCAGAGCCAGCCACTGAGTGTGGTGGCTCATGCCTATAATCCCAGCGCTGGGGAGGCTGAAACAGGAAGATCACTACAAGTCTGAGCTGCGTAGCGAGGCACTATTATGTACCAAATACATTTTTTTAAAAAATGACTGAGTCTGCATGTTCCTCCTACATGCAGGCAGAGATCTCAGGCATTCTCACTTGGCTTTCTATTGCCCACCAGATGGGTTAGACTCACCCGGCAGTTATGAGCATCACAGCTTGCTGGACTCTATGCCAATCACTCAGCAGAATCTCTGGAGGTAAATGATCTTCGCCACCCCAGGAGCTTCTGATGGACAGCCAGGTGTGTAAGCCTTGCCCCTCTATTTTCATGGAATTTCTATGTGAAGAATGAGTGGTAAAGATTTATGGGATTCTGCTCATTCAACTATAGTTCTCTTACAATATTTTCTAAATTGAAAGGGGCTTCAAGCTTTGGGCTTTACTTTTGCATAAAAACCTAAACATTTCTCCAGAACATTTTTTTCCTTCTGCATAATTAATGATAAGGGCCAGGGAAATAGCTCAGTAGAATAAGCACTTACCTGGCAAGCACAGGGTCCTGAGTTCAATCCCCAATCCCGAAAAAAAAAAATCCACAAAATTAATGATAAATTAAAACTTACAGTTTCCTATTTTTAAAATTAATAAAGCCTATTAAATACCTTTAGGGAGCAATTAAACAAGTATGATTCATAGAAGTAGAAGTTTATCATTGCAGGATAAATGCCAGTGACAAAAATTAAGGCAGGAATCTACTTGGTTTTAGAATCTGGTAGCAGCAGCACAACAGCTTTGAAACATGTGTCTGTTAACTGCTGGCTAACATAGCCACCTTGGGGACGTGCCAGTCTTCCTTTGTCCCTTAACCTGTTGAAGAGCATTTGGGTTGTTTCTGTTTTTAGGATATTACGGACCATGATGCTATAAATATTCAAGTACAGTTGCCTTGCATGGGCATACATTATCAAGCCTCTTGGTAGACACACAGGATGGGATTTGATGGCTCAGGTCAGAATTTCTGTTTATAAGTCTTTAGGATACTGGCAAGATATGTGAGTGCAAAGGGGCCTGACTGTCTGACATTGCTACGGGGAACTTGTGAAACTATTTGTCTTTCTACACCTTCGCTGACATTTAGCAGTATATGCTATAACATGGACAAACATCAAATATATTAATGCAAATGAGTGATGCCATGTACAAAATCCCACGTGCATAGGAAATTTTCATATAAAGCAAATCCATCGAAGCAGGAAACAAATCAGTGGTTTCCTGCAAGTGGTTGTGAGGCATCTGGAGTAACGGAAATGTTTCAAAATTTAAATTAATGGAAAATTGCAAATCTGTAAATTTAGCAAATTATTTGAGTTTTATATGATGGTACTCAACTGAAGAGACAAAATATTTAGATATGCAGATATATTGCATGAGTATATCAGTTATCTACCTATATATGCTCCATTCTATCTTTTGAAAAAATTTTCATTCTGATTATCAAGATATGGATTTTTCTAGTAAATTGAACATAGCAAATTAAAGAGATCATGAAGTTATGAAGCGAGTTATTGATTACATCAATTATCAAATGTTCTGCAGTTTCTGAAATAGGCAATATTTTCTTAAAGAATGTATAAAAGACAGCACTGTATTACTCAAGAAATGACTTGGGGAGCACACAAAAAAGAGTCCATATATGTTTCACTAATGCTCTTAATTTTTATAGTAATTTCTGCACTATTTCATGAATGACTTATAAAAGTGCTTGTAACAAGTAAATATACAGTTGTAATCTATATTGCCATCTTGTTAGTAATTTCAACATTGTAATTTTAACTTGTTTGACAAATGCAGAGTTATTTGTTTTCAATGGCTTCAGCATCATGGAAAATCCTGTAAAGTCTCTATGACTGCTTTCAAAAAGGTCTAAATATTTTATCCATTGCTTGGGTTGGATTGGATTTTGATAATTATGAATGACCCATAAAAGTATTTGCCAAAAATTTATCAATTCATGTTCTTTTTTTCTTCTCTGTAAATATGTAAGCGTGGATTTCCTGGATATCATAGTAACCTGTGCAGTAGCTCCAAAACAGACCCAACTTCAGTGCCACCGGCTGTGAGTTGCCTACAGCCCTGCAGTACTAAACATGGCTGTTTTTAGCCCTGTTTCTACAGGCGCAGTGTCAGCTTTGGTGGTTTACCTTCTGTCTTGTTTACTTTTCTCTCATTGCTGGGACAAAATACCCACAAAAGGCTTATTTAGCTCATAGTTAGTGGAGGTTTCAGTCCATACTCAGCTGGCTCCAAGGCAGAGCGGCACATGGCAGAGAGCAGCAGTTCATGAGGTGGAAGATGGCAAAGGGCAAAGGGCAAAGGGAGGAGCAGCGAATGAGGCTGCTAGCAGGCCTCTCTCCCCTCCTTATATTGTGTTCAGGCTCTCCACCCCAGGGTGGGTGTAGCACTCACACCCATAATCCCAGCTCTGGATTGTGAATTAATCACAAACTCTAGAAGCCTATCCCAACATGTGTGTGAGGCTTTGGAGGGACAACACAAGCTGCAACACCTTCATTGCTCACCATGCTGGGTCAGGGTGTCTTGCCCTGTTTATTTCCAATCCACCTTACTTCTTTAGTAATGTGTCTGTTCAAACCCTTTGCCCATTTTTAAATTAAGTTTCTTGTTTTTTATGATTAAATTTGAGACCACTTTACATATCTGAAGCTCATTTTTATGTACTCTTCCTAAACATCCTTCTCAGATTTATGAATCACAAAACATTTTCACCATCATTAGTTTGTGCTTAACATTGCTTTTGAAACAGTAGGCATTCTTAACTTTGGTAAAATGCAACTTATCTTTTTAAATGAATAATGTATTTCCTGAAATTGGAGGAAACTTTGGCTTGCTCAAAATAAAAATACATTCTGTGCTATCTTCCTCCAGAAGTTTTATAGTTTGTTTTATATTTCAGACCATGACTCATTGGGAGAATTTTTCATGTGCAAGGAAAGGCCTGAGTTAGAGTCTTCTTGCACATGTGTTCACGTAATGGTTACAGAGCCGTGTGTAACAAGGACTGCTCTTCCTTCATGGCTTCTCCTGCCCACACAAGTTGATCATTCAACTGTTTTTGTATTTCTAATACTGTATGCTGGTTAACGGACATATTTAATCTAATTTTTCTAATAACATATTGTGAAATATTTTGCCCTTGTAATAAATGTTAAAAACAATGTGACACTCTCAAAATTTGTTTTTCTAAACTGTTCTAGCTGCTTTTAATTTATATGTGAATTTAAGAAGCATCTTGACAATTTCTATAAAACCTACTGGTGTTTTGATCAAGATGTTATTAACCAAGAATTACAAATTGATAGGGTTTTCTTTTAATTCAATGTGCTACCAAGTCACTGGTGTGTCTTTGGGTTTGGGTAGCTTCTCCTGTGCAGGAGGCTCTGGCTCCTAGCCCTGTTTGCACGCAACGTGTCTTTTTGTTTGCTTTCTGTGGTCATGGTTTTTACATATAAATTTTAATACATTTAAGTGTAGTAGTCCAAGTATAGTGTGTGCAGGAGAAATAAAAAAGAGGGAAAGGGGACAAAGGGATCCAGAATGATAAGGAGAGAAGAGGCAGAGCGGAAGGCGGCAGGCTTCTTCATTGCTTCCCTTATCTTTAGTCAGGACAGGAGGCTGCAGAGAATCAGCACGAATTCTCTGACTCGCACATCTGGGCTGCAATTGTTTTTATTATTTCTGTCTATTCATAGCCTCCTGCTTTTTCTAGAATTTGCATCTCACAATGTTTCAGGATGCTCCACAGACCCTGCACATTCTGTTTGATTCTGTCATTACTTTTCCTGTTGCTAATTCACATCACCTTATATTTACATGAACTGATTACTCCTTGGCCAAGAGCAGTCTAGTTATCAACCCATTAAGCCATTCCTTGCTTGCTGCACCATTTTATTTTGGTTCTAGAATTTCTGTTTAACACTAGCTTGATGATTCTGGTCTCTGCTGAAACCCACATCTGTTCATTCACAAGGACATCTTTATTACTGGAACCTCCAACAAACTCATGCTAGTTTATTTATTTCACTGAAAGCCTAACAACTGGTGTGTCTTTTTTCTAATGCTTTTGATTATTCCTCTCTAGGCAATGAGATATTTTTGCTTAATCTTGTGTATTTCATCATCTTTAATTGAATGCAGACACCAATTGCAGGATAGTAGCAAACAAATGTTATTTATTCTTCCATAGAGTATATACAAAGGGATAATGTTCTGACCGCCACATACACAGCATTCAGGCCCTGGGAAGGCCTCCGTGCAAGTCCACGGGCCTTCGGTCAGGACATCTTCCTGCCATTCTCAGAGATACAACACCTGTCTGCTTCCCCAGCTCACAGGCACCCATCATCTTCGGTGTTCTGGGACCAACATTGGGTGCTCGTCCTGCGTGGCCCAGGACTCTGGCCACAGTAGAGGGAAGCCGGCAATGGTCAGTCTTTGTCACAGCAGGAGGACCTTGCCTGCCACAGGCCTGCTCCACCCCAGAAGCCATCTCCAGCTCCTCTCTCCTGGGCCACCACTTCTTCCTGTGAGCCCCTGGTAGATGTCCACTGGTAAAGCCTACAGCTGCTCACTGCTCTGGGCCTTGGATCCTAGGGATGCTGCACTCCTGGGCTGTCCTGTGCTTGCCTTCCACAATCTCACTTGAATTTTGTTACCCACTTGTGTGGTGATCACATCCCTTTTTTCCACACTGCCTTACAGTGAATATTCACAGGTCCATGATAGCTTTAGTGGCAGGCTGGGTGTTGGTCCTGCAACCTCTTCTCTCTGTTGTGATGCAGAAAGCTGAGCACTGTAGCCTCAGCTACTCAGTCAGAAAGCGAGCAAGCTGGAGATTGGCCTGCAGGCAGTGAGATCCTGTCTAAAAGTGAAAGGGGCTGGGGACACAGCCCCGTGATGGAAAGGTGCCCTTGGGTGCCATTCCCAACCTTACCTTAATATTCTCCCACTGAAAGACAGAGATAAATAGTTTGTTCTCCTGGTCTGTTGATTTTCATCTTCTTATTCATTTATTTATTTATTTGCTTGTTTTTTTATTATTTTTAGAGGTGGCTGGGATTAAACCCAGAGCCCTCAGGGGCTCCACCTACCACAGCTACATCTGTGGATCCCGGATGTATACTTTTAAGAAAACTTAAAAATAATTTAGAGTGCACAGTGAGGTTATTTCACTGTGGTTATTTCAGAGTGGTTCGTTGCAGTGTCCAGGCCACTAGAAACACTGCCCTTTACAACACTGTACAGTGTTCCTGGGATCGGGACCTCTGCCTGATTGTGATCTTGCTACTTTCCAGGTAAGGTATTATTTATACTTCAGCCCTTAGGGAAAAAATCCAGGTGATAGGATGACTTGGAGGGACAGCATCATTGTCACTATTTTATTCTTGGCGTGCCAGTGGCTTAAATCAATTTTTTTTTTCAGCACCAGAGATTGAACACAGGACCTTCCACTTGCCAGGCAGGTGCACTGAGGTTTCTCCCTAGCTGAATCAGTTTAAAAAAAAAAAAAATCCTCAATGCTTTTCGAAAGTCTTGTTATAATTTGGCAGCTCTTAATTAATTAGCTTCCTTGGGGTTGTCACTTGACTCTTGATATGTTACTGGCTTAAGTCAATTTTTGTAAATTTCCAACTCTCCTTGTTGTCTTAGACAAAGTTTTAGTATACTTCAGTTTGTCTGTCAAAATCCTTTACAGGTTTCAGATGACACAGGTTATATAAGTTGGAGCCTCACGTTAGAGAACGCTACAGTTACGTCTGAATGTGCCAGCAAAGCCCCCTGCACTCCTGGGGAGGCGACAGGATGGTGACTGGATCATCTGGGTGTAGCACTCAACCTGGGCTTGGTCACCTGAGCTGAGAGCACAGTGTGATGTTGGGGGTGAAGCCCAGTTAGAGGAGGTGCTCTCCCCCAGGGAGGGAGGGACTGGGAAGCATCCGCCTCCCTCCTCTCCCTTGATCCCTCCCTGCCTCCCGACTTCCGTGCCAAGAGCTGTTTCTCTTCTGCTACGCCCCTCTGCCATGCCGCCTGCCTTGGAGCCAGCAAACTAGGGCTGAAACCTCTCTATACTGTGAGCTAAAGTAAGCCTCTCTTCATTTTGGTCGTAGGTAGTGGATATTTTGTCCCCAAAATGAGAAAAGCCATTAAGGCAGACAGTATTTGTTGGTTTGAATTCTCAGAAATGTTTCTTCCTTCCACATAGATGACTGGTGAAAGAAGGCAGTTTTTCCTTTTGTTACTGCGGTGCAATATTATTTTTTTCTTTTAATTCATTCTGCTTTGGGTATCACAGTGCCCCCTCTGTGTGTCAGAAGGCTAACGGCTTCTCTTTTATCTCATCCCGTCTCTGCAATGAAGCTCAGTTCCTCAGGTTCAGCAGACTCCTTCGGGAGAGGACCCAGCAAAACCTCTCGAGACCACTTGTTAGACTCTGAATCATTACTTTTCATTTCATTTTTGTCTAAAATATCCTGATACATGCAGAGAAAATTTAAAAGAAGGTTAAAGTGATAATTCATGTACCCACGAGCTACATTTTGTTATCAACAATTTACTAGCTTTATGTTATTGTACACTGAATCATTTCTCTGCTCATCAAAAATACTTGCTTTTAGTGTATAGAAAACTAAATTTTTGACATCTCTGCAATTCTTCCTTTAATCAATCAGTGTCTATGCCATTGAGCAAAACTCAATGATTGTTTGAAATTTTGTTTTATTTTAATATAAAATTTACATGCAATGAAATGCGAAGGTTTTAAGTGTACATTCACTATTTTATATAGACCATATGTAATATGTAGCTTTATCAACATGTGCTGTTATGAAGATATGAAGCATTTAGCTGGATGTGGTTGTACATGCCTATAATCCCAGAATTCTGGGAAGCTGAGGCAGGAGAATCATGAATTTTAAGTCCAGCCTAAGAGAATAAGCAACTTATAAGACCCACTCTCAAAATAAATAATAAAAAGGGGCTGATGGTATAGTTCAGAGCAGAGCTCCTGTGTTCAGTGCTCAATACCACCAAAAAAGATTGATAGATATCAGATAGATGAACAGCTACTTCTCCAAAAATAGTTTTCTTTTCCTCCTTTGCAATCAGTACTAGCTTTCTTTTCCAAAACATAGTGTCTGTTCGGGAATGTCATCATAATTGAGTTTTTGATCCTTGCGTATTTTTTTTTTTTGCATAGTGCTTTTTTTCATTTAAAATACTGTTGTTAAGACTCATGCGTGTTGCAGCATGTACTAGGAATTTATTGATTGTATTTTATTGATGGGTGATTTCCATTGTATAAATTCACTAAACTTTGTCCCTCATCATACTGATATATGCAAGGACATTTTCATAGCATCAGAGATGATGGATAATGAGGTCGGGTATGTTCAGTTTTGTAAGAGATTAAAGAAGCTTTTAAAGTGTTTTCACCCATTATATTGCTCTGTATCTTTACTAATGTCTAGAGTTAAAAGCATTGCCATTAATCATTTTTGATTTGTTTTTTAGCATTTCTTTTCTTACAAAAGCGTCTGTCAGGGTCCCCACGCTGGCTTCAGCTCCTGAGCTTAGGATGCCCTCCTCCCTCAGCCTCCTGAGCAGCTGTAACTATAGATGTGCACCCCAAGACACAGCAAAGCCATGCCGGCTATCCATCTGAAGGCTCTCTCTCTCTCTGCAGTTGAAATGTCCTCTTTCCTCCATTAGACAGCTAATGGCACATGCCCTTAAGGTGTGCACCAGTCATTTGTGTGTACAGCTATATCTCTGGCTTTTTATATTGTTTGCTTTTTTGCTGTTTTTTGTCATCCTTTTTACATCCCAAATGCCAACACTTGCTTACATATATGTTTGTGAACCCTAATATTTTGACACTTAGCTATACATATAAGTGGTTTAATATGGACAACTTCTGATATTTAGGATATATCCTTTATGTTTCACCTGATATTGGGGGAAATGATATGTTTAGTTGGTAGGTATAATATATTTCTGATAGCTACTGAAGAATTCTGGAGAATGTGTCATTATGTAATATCTGACTCAACAGTATGCATGACACATACAACTAAGTGCTTTATTGTTGAGTGACATGATGCATATAATTTGTGTAACACATACTGAATGCATAATATATGCCTAACATTATTCTAGGAGCCAACAAAAATAAGCAGTTATCTCTATCTCCAAAAAGTGCATGGTAGAGAAGAAGGAAAACAAATGATGTAACATCAAAAATGTACAAAATCAGCTGTCCACATAGACAGGTGTGTTGACTGGGAACAACAGTGATCATCAAACAGCATGAAGGGTCACTGGAGGATGATGCAGACATAACAAGTATGAAAATAAGTGGAGCTTAAAGCCTTTAACTGCATAGAAAGCATTTGGGTAACGTCACAAAGATCAAAGGATGTAGGTTACATTCACAGGATTCTATACAGAAACAGTGAGAAAAGAAAGTAGCAGTCAGAAGGGCCGTGCCATTGAGACCTTGCAAGTGGAACTAAAGTGTAGAGATTTTATCCATTGCGTGAGGAGGAATTAATGCAACTTTCCTCCTTAACAGCTATTATCAAGAAGTCAACTGATAAATGTTGGAGGGGCTATAGGAGAAAAGGAACCCCCTCCGCTGCTGGTGGGGAGTGTAGACTTGTGCAACCACTGGGAATAAGTGTGGAGGTTCTGCATAAAACTAGGACTAGAGGTTCCATTTGATTCAATCCTCTTCTGGGCATCTTCCCAGAAAATAAAAGCACCATACAACAGCAATATATGTGTACCCTTGATCATAGCAGCACGATGTGTAATAGCCAAATCTTGGAAACAGCCCAAATGCTCATAGACTGAAGAATGGATAATATGATGAGGTTTTTCAAACAGTGGAGTGCAACTCACCCATGAAGGACACATGTGAGGCATTTCTACATAAATAATGCACCTTAAAACTCCTTAAGTGAAAAAATTTAGACATGTGTAAACATCACATTGCTTCTCTGGTGTGAGAAATAAAAGCTATAAATAAGAACTGAAGTGTGTAATAGATATTGTGAAATATAACGAAATGGTTCTGTAGTGGCAAGCAGACACTTACACACCACCCAGGATGTGGAGGCAGACTTATTTTATGTCAGTGGACACTGATGAGGATCACTTCCAGAACATCAGGCCCTGCGGACCCCCACCTGGACCCCCTCCTGTCCCTCTCTCCCTCTCTCAGAATATCAGGCTCTGATCTCTGGTGGTATAGGGCATAGACTGGATGCACGAGCAAGAAATACAGAGGCATAACGGATAGTCAGTTAGGGATCGGTTTATACAATGTGCATCATAGTGACCAGCTGTGCATCACAGTGACTGGCCACTTCTGATGAGGAGAAGCAACTGGAACTGGAACAGGAACTGCCACCTGGGCGAGCAAGAAACAGCATTGCATGCTTGGAGGGCTGCTCACTTCCTGCCACACTTACCCCACTCCTAGTGTCCCTGGCAAGTCTTTGCTGAGCGCCTTACATGTGCTCTTCCGAGACCAGGTTCAACAGAAGCAGTGACCTTAGGGCTATCAGTGGCCTGAGCCAGCGTCCTCAGCATTATCTTATTTCAGAGTTTTCTCCTAACGTACTTTTAGGAAGAAACATCATCAGGCCTATGTTTCCTACGACATTTACTCTGGCAAGGCAGTGAGAGAGTTCATCTGACCTAGGAGAGTGTCCAGTGTGTCTTGGTTGCTCATCAAATTGTGTGTGTGTGTGTGTGTGTGTGTGTGTGTGTGT
>NDGM011084330.1:0-10334 GCA_002564305.1 Octomys mimax | reverse complement strand
CCGCACACTCACCGGAGCTGGGGTGGGGGTGGGTCTGGGGTACCTGGGACTCAGAAGAAAATCTGCATGAGTGTCTTTGTGAGGTATAGTCAAAATACAATGAATGCCATTGCCAAGTGCCATCCAATTAAGACATTACTGTCTGTCCTCTTTCACCTTATTCATCAGATCTGGTACCATGCAACTTCTAGCTCTTCTCCAAAGTCAAACAGACCATAAAAGGTAGTTATTTTTATTAAATTTAGAATGTCAAGGTAGTCTTGACAGTGCAGATGAAGCCACTCATTATAGAGGAATTCAACAACAGTTTTTAAAAAATGCCAAGAATAATGGGATAAGTGTTTGTTTGAAGCAAACCAGAATTTTGAGTGAGAGTTTAATGTGTCTTTAACTGTAACTGTTATTTTAATTTAAACATTCACTATAAATTCCAATCATGCCTCATGGCTTGATGCTGAGTACTTTTGGTTCTGTTTGCGTCTACCTTTGTTTTGTGTCTCCCTTCATTTAGTACCTAAATATTCCCCACATATTCTTCATTTGAATAAGCTAATGAGTAGGACCCTTTTTATAGCTCCTCCCTTTTTAAATGTTCAATTCTTCTGTTTACAGATTACCTAATTCTTGATGTTATTCTTTCCTCTGATTCCAGCTAGAGAACAAGTTACATAAATTAACCAGACATATTTTGTTTAAGATTAGCAAGCTTTAGCATTGCTCAGTCCAGTGAAAGTATCTTCTGGAGCTTGGGGGATCACATGAGCTACTTAAAGCAATGTAACTTCCTTCGTGCTCAGTCATAATGATATTCTTTTGGAGCTCTATTGCCTGTCATTTGGCAACTGTTAAGACATTCATTATGATGTTCTTTTGAAGTGTCATCACCTGTCACTTGGCAATTGTTAAGACATTCTTAAAATGCATTCTCCCTAGAAATTGTCCAATTAGCGGTACTACAAGGTACAATTGCATTATACATTCTGTTACTTAGGAAAAAGTAGGCCAGTCAGGCTTTGTACTTATAAATGATGGAAATCAATTCTGCCTCTATGAAAGAAGTGTGTTGGAAATCTACTTGACGGCTGACAGAGAAAAACCTGATTGACACCTGGATTGTAAAATGGGTAACTGCAAGCAGCTGGTGCAGTGTGTTCCTACATCTTCTGCTGTTCTCTGGACATAGTTCACAAACCCTTCCCCACCACCATGCTCCCTCTGCCCACCAGGCCCACCACAGGAGGAATTCTAAGCTAGGTCTGTTTCTTTGCCTCTCATGCTAAAGATTCAGGGGCTATAAGGGAGCTCCTGATTAACAGGGTTCAGGGGGCCTGCCCCTTAGCTCAGTTCTTTAAGAGCCTGCTTAAACAATCAGTCAGCTCAGGTTGCTGTGGTTCCATCCCCAGAACTCAAGCTAGCCAAACCTGCCCTGAAGGCATTCTGAGCGAGCCAAAAAAAAAAAATCCTTCTCATTAACAGGGTTCATTGCAGGATGTGAGAGAGCAAGGATCTGGCATTTGTAGCTCCTGTGGCCTTCGATGAAGGACTGCCCAAGCAAATTGCCCAAGCAGAAAACCCACCTTGATGCCCCTATTACAGTGTCAGCATCTTTTAGAAATAAGCTTAATTTCATTGTGTTGTGGAAAGGAAATGCGTATCAAACATGAGTTTCATGAAGGACTTAAAGCAGAGGAATTCAAACCATTAGGGTAATGACCACCCATAGGGGCATTTTTGCACTGGTTACATAAAAAAGAGACAATGCAAAAGGGCTTTGAAGAGTTTATGGGTTTCCAGAAGTTAAAATGGTGTACACAGTTGTGAGTCACTCCTTTTAGTGGAATGAGGATTCTGCCCTGTTCCAAAGTGTGATCGCATTTGCAAGGTTTTTCTTTTTTTTTTTTTCTTAAAAACAAAACAAAGACAACCAGGGAAGAGGAAGAGGAGGGGGAAGAGAAGGAGGAGAAGGAGAAAGGGGAGGTGAAAAAAGAAAACTTTTTTTTTACTATTTATTATAACAACTAAGGACTTCTTGCTCTTCACATACATGTAATTGCTTCAAATGAATGCTACAAGTCATAAATGATCATTTACTCCAAGTACCTGTGAATCATAGGTGAAGGAAAAGTGAAGACTCCTTAATATCAAGGACAAAGAGAAAAATCTGTATCTACTTCTAAAGAGGATTCAGCATGGTGGGCAAACAGGTACAGAATCTTCATGAAAATGTCCAGGTATGGGCAACCATAACATCACCTACTATCAGTTACTTGAACTTTGTGCTTTCCCTGCCACTGCCTATATCAGACCTCACTTTTTCCGAGACTGACTTTTTTCTCCTCCAGGATTTCTTTTTTCTTCAGTATCCTAGTAATTTGTAAATAAATTTACTTATTAATGTTTTATATTGTTAGCTACTATATATTCTTGTCAGATTAAGAACTGTTGCAGAGCAAATACTGTATTATTCAAGCAAAGTTAGGTGTTCCTACAGCCTGGTTTCCATATTGTCATCTTGTCCTTTATGGGGTTGACTCCTCAGCTGTTCTCCCAGTAGATTGGAGGCGCTTTGTGGGGGTTAGGTTTTTGTCTTTGGCCATGGCACTAAAACATGAAAACACCAATAAGGAAGGAAATTATTCTGTCATATATATATAGTTATATATATATATATATATATATGTATATATACATATATATGTTTCTGCTATATATTTCTGTTTTATTTCATAGATAATTCTGTCATATATACCTATTATTCTGTCATATATATAATATGTATATTATATATGGGTTTATATGTATAATTTATATATATAATTATATATGTAATTTATATATATATATATATAATATATTTAATTTTTTTGAGACAGAGTCTTGCTGTGTAGCCCAGGCTAGACTTGAACTCACAGTGATCATCCTGCCTCATCATCCTGAGTTCTGGGGTTACATGTGCAGCAACATACCCAGCTATTTGGTCTCAAGTAGTCTTGCAACGTGAAATAATTTCCAACTTGTTTCAAAAATTTGCTATACTTTTGTAATGCTAATAAAACTTATGTGATTTTTCTGGTTTTGGAAGTTAATTTTAACACATCATGTGAAAAAGAGTTACTATTTTAATACTTCCTCTCTGAAGACAGAGGAAGTATAATACATTTGAAGACTGAGTTAAACCCTTAATACAAGAATGCACGACACCATCTGTATTGTTCTTCTAACAAAGATCTGTACCAGTTAGTGCTAATGACATGCCACAATAAGTCTTTTAAAATTCATAATGATTGCAAATAAGATTTTCTTACAAAATCCATCACCTTCTTTTGTGTTAGCATTACCAGAGGTAAGACCCTAGACCAGGAGTAAAGCACCTGAATTCTTTATTTTTTACTCAATAAATATTGCTGAGAATTATACTAGACATAAGTTTCAAAATAGCTGTAACTTGCCATGGAATATTCTCTAGTCACTCTGTCCTAAGACCCGGATTTTATACTTTCAGAGTGTTGACAGAGTAAGCTCTGTCTTTTCTCCTAGTATGGCAAGTGTGTTACAATTTGGACTGATGGTCAAATGAGATACATATTTTCAAGTGATTTAAACATGTTAAGAACTTAAGTAAGTATGAAGTTATTGTATATATTATACTAGTTGTTATACTTTGCCATATATAGTATAGGTATATCAACTATTACATTTGTTAATATTAATAATACAATAAAATTATGTTTATTAAGTAGCACTATGATTATCTATGAGAAGTAATTCCTAATTCCGTAATTTAACTCCTACCAGAATATAACTGATAATACTATCATACATTTGAGTTGTCTTTATTATTTTCAGATTATTTTCAAGTAATTAATCGTTTACCCTATTAACCTCAGAGAAAATGCGACAACATTCTCTGCTGTACTTTCCCATGTACATGTGTCTGTGGGTCCACTTTTCTATATTGCTGCACAGCCATGCTTAAGCCCAGACAAAGCACCATTGCCTTTTGAATGTTAGAGGTAGTAAGAAGTGTAACGTATTTTGATTTGTCTTTATTTCTGTTTTTTAATGGTTCACAATAGTGATACGTATTACCTAATAGGCACAAATAGCAAAATACCCTATAGTAATTGCCACAAGTGAACCTCAAATTTCCTGGTTTAAAGATTGCTTTAAATTTTTAAATATTTTTTTAAAAATGTAAAAATCATGGAGGACTCTGATGAGATGAGTAGGCTGTAGCTATCATTATTTTATCTGAGATATTTTATAAATATTTACTTATCATTTCATTATAAAAGACCAAGCTTCTAATTATATTTGATATGAATAAAATAGTATGGAAAAAATTCCAAAACAAAAAAGGGAGTCATTGAATTGTTTTACACTTTTGCAAATCTCTAATGCCTGACTTAATAGAAGACGACGCGATTCTCTAACCTGCCTCTGCTGTCAATCTATGACCACACATTGTTTCTATTGAAATAGATGAAGAATACTTGCTACCACACAAAGATGTTGTTGTCGAGGATTGCACCTTGCCAACCCCTTGAGAAGGGCTTAAAAACTCCAGTAAGAATTCATTGACCACGCTTCGAAAATAGTTACAATCTACATTGTAGGCTGTTGAATGAAGATTTTAACTCACACAAGCTTTTTATGTGGGTTCAAACCAGCTGAGCAGGTGTCTTTGGGAAGTTTCCTTAAACTATCAGCCACAGCTTTTTCCTCTGTAGAAACAGCATTATAGTTCCAACTTCATAGGTCTGTCATATTAGAAAGTGTCTATAGAGAGCTTAGCACAGGTCCTGGCATACGGTTTGTTAGCTCGCAGAAAAGTAGTAGCTGCTTCTAAGCGTATATCAAGTAGTTTCCCATACTCCCTTGAAGCAGAAGACTTAGAATAGTCCACGAACTCACCTGGCAGCTATGCGAATCTCAGATGGCAGATTCTGAAATTGAAACTCACAGAATTTAACTTTAAAATATGCTATTTTATTTTCATTTATGCAGGATTTATTCTCAGTCAGTATCCTTTTCCATGCAATGATTTATATTTTATGTTATAGCTTCCGCTATCCATGATTGTATTCTCTGTGGTTTTAGTTTTTGTGGTCAGTTGTGATCAGAAAACACTGAATGGAACATTCTAGAAATGAATAAATCTTAAATTTTAAATTGTGTCTTTGTGTGATGAAATATCTTCCCACCTTTCTTCAACCAGTCTAGGACACGAACCATCTGTTTGTCGATGTGGTCCATGTGGTCACCACCTGTGAGTTACTTAGCGGTTGTATTGGTTCTGAGGCTCCATTGTCCCGGTCTCACAGTACTGGTGTTCAAGTAACCTTAATTTTACTTAATAATTGCCCCCAAAAGGAAGCGTCATGACAGTGGCCAGTCAGACAAAGGTAAAAGTACAATAAGATATTCTGAAAAAGATTTACATAACTTTTATGAATACCATAATAACTTTGAAAAATGCCATAGTCACATAACTTTTATTATGTAGATTGTTATAATTGTTCTATTTTGTTATTATTAGTTATCACTAACCTCTCTTATTAGCTATTATTAACCATTAGCAACAGTTTTTTCTATCTTGGGTTTTATATATCCACTACATGTTTTGAGTTATTATGAGAGGGGAATAGTATAGCATAAATTAAAAAATATAGTAGAGTGGAACAGAGCTTTCAAAATAGTCTTCATATTTTAATATGCCTTATATTGCTCTTGATGGAAAAAAGACCAAACTAATAAGCTGAAGCATCAGCAAATTATGACATTCATGTCTCATTTTCTTTCCTTCCTCTTTTTTATTTATTTATTTATTTATTTATTTGCTACAGGGCCTTGCTACACAGCTTGCACTCATAGTGAACCTCCTCTCTCAGCCTCCTCAGTTCTGGGATCACAGGTGTGCGCCATCACACCGGGTTTCGAGGCTGGCATAGTGTACCTGGTATTCCCAGGCTGGCATGGCTTGGATATCGGGGGTCAAACTCAGGTTCTTGTGCTTGCCAGGCACGTGCTTAGACCACTGAGCTATCTTTCCAGCCTCATGTCTCATTTAATAAGATGGTAGATAATAGGTATACTAAACATACTAAAAACATTTTCTGAAAGCTTAGGAAATAGGAAATGTTTAAAATAAATGTTCACAAAAATATAAAATATTTCATAACAAAACAGAATAATAATAGTTAATATATCATCTTCAAAGTAGTTACTCGGAGAACATTAGATAGAAAAAAGATTTTCACATAGAACATACAAATAGATAATATTGCAAATTTTTTCTTTAAAAGACTAGAACTAAGAGATACTAGTAGTATAAAGGAAACACATTAGTATGTATATTAAAATAGTTTTGAAACAAGGAAATTGGTAATATGGAGAATTATTTGCACTTATCCCTACTTCCTGTTTATCCATCTTCTAATTTGTGCTGTCTCTCTCCCTCCCTTACTCCCTCCATCTCTCTCTCCCACCCTTCCTCTCTCTATCTATATATAGCTGTTTTTCATATGAGAAACCATGTAATATTTAATCTTGCTTGTCAACATTATGTTCTCAAGTTCTATCCATTTACCTACAAATGCTTCAAATGTTATTTTTCTTTACATCAAAAGTAATAGGCCATTGTGTATAAATACCGTATTTTCCATATCCAAGGCTGGGGTACAGCTCATGGGCATGGTGTCAGGCTGGCAAGAACAAGGTCTTGAGTTCAATTCCTGGTTGAAAAACAAACAGAACAAATTTCATATTTTTTTATCCATTACTCTGTTGATGGAAATGTGTTTTATTTTTGTTTATAAATTAGTTTCAATTACACTTCGGACATACCTGTGCAATGTAAGTGTCAATGTGCAAAGTTCAAAAAATGAATAACAATTCTACTTAATATTTAAGATTTTTGTTTCTACTCACAGCATAATTTGTTTCCCCCTAAATTTTTAATTTCATCTGTTTAATATGCATTTTAAAAATTAAAACACTGAGTACCAAATTTTTTTCTTTTCTACTATCTAACAAGTAATACAAATAAATAATCACTAAATTGAAATTGAAGTAGTTACCCAGAAATTACTAAATAAGATCTTTTTTTTTTTTTTAAAAAAAAGCACCATGATTTGATATCTTAAGTATTACAGAAATGGGAGCAGAACACTGCCATCTAAGATGGCATATTTTAGTTTTCACCTAAAATTAACACTGATTCTTGTCTTGTTTTCCTATAATTGAAATACTCAACATGTGCTGGCTAATTCTTCTTGGTGCCCATCTAACGGTTTTAACTTCTGTAGAGGAGCAAAATATGGCTTCCTTTCACACTCCTAGTTGTTTGTTTGTTTGTTTGTTTGTTTTGGCTGAGATCCAAAAGAAATTGATAAAAGATAGATTAAAAGAGAAAAACCATATTTAATTAGTACATATCAAAGTTTTATAAAGCACAAGACTCAGTCATTTTGATTCAGCTAGGCAACAGGGAACTTGATTATGTAAAAATGAGCAGAAGAAATGAGACTTTTCTTTCCCTTTTTATTCCATCCAGTCTTCAGACTTACCCGTTGGTGGCACCTACACCAACTATGGGTCTTCACTCTTTCATAAAGCCATCATCTACACCCAGAACCATGCTAAACCTATCAAGAGACTAATCCAGTATTGCACAACCATGATACAGTCCTCTTTCAAAGACCCCATGTCTGAATACATGTAGCTTTAGGGGTGGGAACAGTTAGACATAAGTCATAACACTGTATTAGTCAAATTTCAAGTACTGTAACAACATAGCTAAGATCATCAACTTTAAAAAGGTTTATATTGGCTCACAGTTTTGGAGGCTTTGAGCCATAGTTGCTCAGAACAGTTGAATTTAAGTGTGTAGCAAGGCAGCACCTTATGGCACAAACATGTGCTGGAGAAAACTGATTCTCTCATGCAGGCCAGGAAGCAAAAAGAGAGGGAGAGAAAAGGAAGAGGACGGGGTTTCGTCCCACTGTCCTCTCCAGGGTGTGACTCCAGTGACCTAAGACCTCCGATGAGGCTAAACATACTAAAGATTTCTATCAATTCCAATAATGCTGCAAGCAGAGAACTGTCTTCAACATATGGCCTTTTGGGAACATTCAGGATCTGAATTATTGTTTTCTAGCCATTTTTTTAAATTAGGCATCAAAATAATTCTCCATTATTAATCTGTTTTATGAAGGAAGTAACTGATGTGGAGAAAGGATGACAGCAAAAGTTGTGTCAGAAGAATGCAATATTGTCCAAGTATAAAAACATGGGACACTTAAATGAAGAACTGGATTTTCAGGTAATGGGAGAGCAGAAGAGCTAAGAACCCAAATAAGTCAGCTTTTCATCACTGTGAGAATATACCTGAGATAAAAATTTGTAACTAAGAAAAGTTTATTTTTGCTCATGATTTCAGAAGTTTTAGTATACGTTAAATTGACTTATGGTTCTTGGGCCTGTGGCAAGAGGGAATATTAAAGTAGAGATATGTGGAGAAAAGAGAAAGAAAGGGGTCAAAGCTCCTAAATTCTCTTCAAGAGCATACTTTACGTGATTAGCTTCCTTCTACCAGGCCCAGATTCATAAAGGTTTTACCACTTCCTAATATTACCATAGGCTGGGATCATACCTTCAGTACATGGATCTTCAGGGGAACAGTCAAGATCTAAATTATAACAATGAGCTAAATTAACCTGTAAGCAAAAACAGGAAGTTATCACTACTCTAAAGTTGGGTGGATAAAGAATGGAGAAAAGTATGGTAGATCTCCAGAGCCTGGAACCCTGAAAGGTCACTCTGATTAGAGCTGGAGCCACCAAAGGAGAATACTCAAAAGTGAGCTGTCAACCAGAGAAGATGGGAGGAGACAAAGAAACAGTCTCTTTTTCCTTCTCCAGCCCTCCAATACTATACCTGTGCCACTCATTGGACTAATCCATTCTGAGGGCAAGATGTTGCCAGGGGCCCTAGGTCAGCATGGCCCTTGACATTGAGGAGTACAAACTGACAAAGTTCAGCCATTTGCCTCAGGAATTAAATGGAAAAATGGTGGAAAGCAGGAAAGAAACTTATTCACTACAACCATACTAAGAAGACAAAGGATTTTCAGAACTCTCTGCACTATGGTCAAGGGAATGAGGTCTAGAAGTATGTACAGTTAGGCCACCTTATCAAACTATGATGTGCTGGACCATTATCTTAAGATTACCTGCATAGATCCTTATCAATTGCTATAAGAAAGCTATGGCTGCTGGTATGAGGGATGGGGGTAATATTGCCTCATGCAAAATTATCAACCAGATCTGTTTTTTCTGGAATCCAAGGTAACTTCAGGAAAACATGACTCAGGAAAGAACAAGTCAGGAGATTAAATTCCTTTAGGTTAAGGGCGATGGCTTCTAAGTGTTGGTTGCAATTCAGGAATAGGACCTTTTGTGTAAGCTGATGAATGGCAATTTCTTGATTATAAGCTCTTGGACAATCTTGAATGTACCCTAAACCTTACTTAGTTTTATTGGAGTTGCACACACATGCTGTAAAAGCATAAATAAATTGATTAGCTGCCCATTTAATTCAATAAGTATCTCATTATGCATATTTTAGGCAGATGCCCATCTCACAGGTTTACTTATGGTTGGATCTACATTATCCCCCAAAGCTCATGTGTTGAATGAAGGTTTGCTTCCCAACACAGTGGCATTCAGATGTGAGCCCTCTGAAAGGTGTTGGGTCATGAGGGCTCTGATTTCATCAATCGATGGATCTTACAGCTTCATAACTTAATGGGCGATTGGAAAATGACAGCTCCCGTGGGATGTGGGGTGGAGATGGAGAAAGGAGTCATGGGGGCATGCCCTTATAAGATCTGTTTGTTACCAGCCCCTTGCTCTGTCTGCTTCCTGCTGAGATGTGCACTGCTTCATTCTGCCCTTACATTCCCACCACAACGTACTGTCTTACCTCAGGCCCTAAACCAAGCAGACTGAACAACCGCAGCTGAATCTTTTGAGATCATGAGCCAAGATAGCTTTTCCCTCCTTTTAGTTATTTATCTCAGGTATTCTTGTCACAGAGACAAAAAGCTAACACAAGGTTCTAATCTGTGAACACCTGATGACTAAATAGTGTCATTATTACATCATAAAAATTTTATCAATGTTTGCTTATTTTTTATTGGTAGAAATATAATTATTATTGAATAGTAATATACCTAAAAAAGTAAATAATTCTTTTTTTTTTTTTTTTGTAGAACCGGGGATTGAACTCAGGCCTTTGTGCTTGCCAGGCAAGTGCTTATTCTACTGAGCTAT
>NDGM011084325.1:0-18058 GCA_002564305.1 Octomys mimax | reverse complement strand
AATCCCTGGTTCTGCCAAAAAAAAAAAAGAAAGAAAGAAATAGAGATGGACTCCTGCACTGGTGACTGAGAGCCTCTGCAGTTGGCTGAGACCAAGGGTCTTTTTTTGGTTATTTTTAATGTATTTTTTGTGATGGGCCTCGTGGATAGTAGCAGATGGGAATTTCTGTTATTATTTTATATTCTTTTGCAGTTGCAATGACCAGGAAAATCTCTCCTATATTGAAAAGGGAAATGAAGCCTCATACAGGTTTTGTTTTAGCAAACAAAAAAGCCTGATTGCTGAGTAGTTCACTGTAACCCATTTTGAAAGAGGCATTATTGCTGGGTGTCCTGAGAACAAGAGACCAAGCAGGAAAAACAGAACGTTCACGCGTACATGTGATTTACAGTCAGGTGAACTGCAGCTCTGTGGGAGCAAGTGGGTGGATCGACAAGAGATAGAGGACATCTGACTGCCTGGATAGGTTGCTGCAAGGTGTTCTTTTGGCTATGGTCTCTTCTGAAACAGGGTCATGCTATGTATAGTCCAGGCTGGCCTTGAACTCAGAGTGATCCTCCTGCCTCAGCCTGCCAAGTGCTGGGATAACAGGTGTGCACTGCGAGAAAAGTCCCATTTAACTTCTCCAAGATGGAAAACTACAAGTCCCCCACCAGTGGGTGTGGCTGCTCCAGAGAGCAGGCCTGCCCACAGCCAAGCGCCCAGGACCTCTGGCTGCTTTGGGGGCGGAATGCCCAGCAGAAGCCCAGGAAAGCTTATGTAAAGGCCTAATAACTCATGAAAGCTATAAAGATGAATCACAGTCTAGGGTAGGGAGAAAAGAATCCGAGTTGTTTTCTTTTCCTTGGAGGGTGGGGAGCAGAGCCAGGAACATGAGAACCTTGAGAACTGGGCACCGGATATGCAGACTCTGCATCCTGGGGCAGGGGGTGAGTGGCCTGGCCCTACCTCTCTCTGCAGGGAGGGGTGTCACCCTGGGCCTGGAGGACTGGGTTTGGCCTGTGCCCCAGGGGGCTCAGGCTCAGGCTCTGCATAGTCTGTAGGCAGTTGTGGGCATTGTGGTTACTCAACTTAAACTTAATCTCATGTGGTTGATCTTACTGCCTTACCCTCAGATCAGCAGGGTGCCTGGCCTAGGTCTGGTTGGGTGTAGTTGAAGATCCACACGGGAGGTCAGAAGGCTGGGCAGAATAGACAGGGGCCGGGCACTCGAGTGTAATCCAGCACTGGGGAGGCTGGGGCAGGACTACAGCCATGAGACCAGCTTGGGCTACATCTTGAGGCCACCCCACCATCTCAAAAGATTGAAGGGAAAAAGAGCAGGTGGGGCCCTTTCTGGACAGTGTCCCCAAGCTGCAGAAACCTTTTGTCCTGGACTTATACAAACATCCCACATCCCCTTTTGTTTATAGAAATGGACTTTGAAGGGGCAGGGATTTCAGGAGACTGGTAATCTCTGCTATCGCTGGGCTAGGCACTTGCGTGTGCCAGCATTCCCATCAGCAAGGCTGGATTAGCTTCAGGGATGAAGACTCCAGGTCTTACAAAGGCTCAGCGAGGCTGCAAGTGAGCTGACGCTCCTGCTTCCTCTTTCCCGGGTCCTCTGTCCTGCACCCTCATCGTCAGGCGCTGATGTGCGTGCACCGCTCCGATGCCTGACCAGCGTGGTTGTGGAGCCAGGGCACAACCCTGGGCCCGCTCAGCCAGCAGAGCTGAGAGGCTACTCGGTTCCATCTCAGAGTCACCCCGTGGCTGATGATCCCTTGCTGCAAGGCCCCCATCTTCTCTGTCCTAGTAGTGAAAGAATCTGCTGCAGCAGTTTGTGTGATTTTAACAACTGACTTGTTTTTTCTCACAATATTGTACATAAAATCCTAATATGTAAAGCATATATAAACAGTTAATATCCACTTATTTCGTAAGTTCACATTTATAGTACCCAGCAGAGAATTAATGGGTAAAAGGAAGGTCTTATATTAATTCTGCATTTGAAACTGGGGGTTCCAAGTGACAACTGCTCCCATGTGTTATAACCCCAAGTTGACCTGGGAAGGTCTTGCCAGCTTGTTCTGCAAATTGGACAGGGCTGGACAGGGAGAAGCTGGGGTTGGGGTATAGGGTGGGGATCCGCTGGGAACTGACCTAATGTTTGGTTTTCCCAGAGGGCACACACTGGAAGAGCCCACAACTGGGGGAAACTGAGTCGCCTCTGGAAGGGCCACACAAGCTTGCCATCATGCCCCTGGCTCTGCAGCCCCTCTGTCCTGCAGAAGCTGAGCATGTGTGGCTTTGAGGACATAGGATGCAGGACAGCTGAAGGTCAGAAATCTCAGGTCTGGGTAAAAATACTCTTATGCCCAGTGCTTGGCCTCGTGGAGGGACTCCCCTGTACCCCCAGGCCCACTATACCTCCCTTTTCTTTGCTTTTCCTCTCTGGGCCTCCATACCAGCCCATCCCCCTCTGTATGCTATTTCAATTCCATTTCCATCCTCTGGGTAAACGTCGTTTAATTTTCTTATGCACTTGGCTGTGTGCCAGAGAGCATTCTTTCCGCTTAAAAATGGCAAAGACCTCTTTCCTCTCCAGGGGGCTTTATGGAAATACAGCACCCCCACTCCTAGGCAACTTCTAGTCATTAACCTCAGCTTCCGGAGCCAGGGGACATCTTCCTTGCTTATAGAAGGGAAATATTTGTTGTGGAAATTTTGAAAAATATCAGGAAGAAAAGAGAAGAATCTATTATCCCACTGCCTAGCAGAAAGCCAGGGCTGTTGAATGAGGGCCCATTTGGCTGATGTTTCCTGTGCAAGGGTGTGCCGATGAGTGTGTACAGGCACACATGTGTGGCCTTTGCTCATGCAGTTTTGTGTCCTGTGTGTTCGCACTCAGCCTTACAGCAGTAGCATTTTCATGTCACTGGGTCATCACCAAAAGCGTGTTGGTAGGTCCCCACTGGTGTTTGTCACGGAACCTTAGCACCGTCTGGAGCTGCATGGCTTCGTGCCACTCCTCTCTGGTAGATGACACATGGGACCGTCCCTCACCATGCATTTTCACTGCCCTGCAGTGGCAGCATAGGGTGGTGTCTGGGCGTGAACCAGGAGCCGCCTGAAAATTAGATGGGCTGAGTCAGTGGCGGTGGCAGACGGCGCCTGGCACCTAATAAATGCCCTTATCGCTATGTGTACTACTGAGGCTTCCCAAAGGGCAATTCCTGGAACTGGGATTTGGGGCCAGCAGTGCCCATGTTGACAAACTTTGCCTTACAGGGACTGTAGAGACCAGTGTCCCTCTCACAGCTTACACCCAGGTCCCTATTGTCATGCAACTTCACAGAAACACTTGGGGATTGCAATGGCATCACAGCCATGAGAAAAAACTGGGAGTGGCCAGAGTGCCCTGTACGCAGGTCCCAGAGGTGGCATCTTTAGGGTGTGACACAGTACTGCTTTCTGGATAGGGACTGTGGGGCAGCCCGGCCAGAGGGCCCATACCCCGTTGTTCTCATCCACATTGAGCTCTTCAGGTATCATTGCCTGCTCTGGATCCTCTAGCCACCACAGTCACTAGAACATCCTGTCACCCAGACCCTGCTTGTAGCCACATCCATCACCCCACTGCTCCCAGCCCCCATTCTCCTGGGCTCCTGGCAGACATTAATCTCTCATCCATCTACAGGGTTCTCTTGGGTCAAAAACATTACAGGTATGCCAGATACTGCAGAAAATGCCTGTGATCTCAGTGCCAAGGAGCCTGAGGAGAGGGATCACCATGAGTTCAAGGCCAGCCTGGGCTATATAACAAAATCTTGTCTCAAAAAAATTAAAGAAAGAATATCCTGTCACCTCTTGGGGTTGGCTTCTCTCTCGTCACCATTCCTTCGAGGTGTGTCCACTCAGATGGCTGCAGGGGTGACCATTCAGTGCCATTCCATGCCCAGTGCCACTGGGGTATGGAGGTGCCAGTATGTCTGGTGACCCACCACAGAGGGCCTGGAGTCCCCTGTTTTCCTGATTGCCCATTTCATTTGCCTTTGTCTTCTGTGTCTCAGAGGTCAGGATGGCTGTGTCTGAGTTCAGGGTGCCCTTTTGTTTGGTTGGGCAGGCAAATTTCTCCTGTACAGCTTATCATGATGCTGTAGTAAAAGCATGTTGAGGGCTGGTGCCGAGGTATGCCAGTCTCTGAGTAGTGAAGCGTTCCAATCTCTAGGGCTGAAGTCAACAGTTACCAGGAACAGAGGAGGTCAGGAAGGGACAAGGTGTCTCGCATTCCATGGGCACAGAGCCTATCCCCCTGCTGCCACTGGTGGGGCTCAGCACTATGGTCCCCCCACACTGGGGTTTTCAGCTTCACTTGCTGAGAGAGATGGAGGACTGTAACAGTGCCAGTGATTCATTACTCCAAGTTCAAAGACACTCTGTGAAAATTGTTGCTAAGGCAATTGAATAAAAAAAAAAAAAAATTCACAGCCAGGGTAAGCAGTAACAGCAAGACAATGAACATAATTGCGTGTTTTACAGTCATCAGCCCTGGAGCATGACTTTCCCAACACAGATATGTTTTTAATGATTTTGAAAGGTAGCACAGATGTTTGCAGTGGTTTTGACAGGGAACTAATGTCAACCTGGTCCTCCCGCCCCACAGGATGGTCTCTCCAAGGAATATGCTCACCGCTGGCTCTGAAGTGAGATGCCCCAGCCTGTGCTGCTCTGGAGGACCTGTTGGGGTTGGGCTAGCTAGGTTTGATTCCAAACTCAACCCAAACCTTAATTGTCATTTGGTTGTGGTATTTGTTCAGGATTTGGAACCCTTCATAACATAGAACCACAAACGTCTGTGTGATTACCACTGGTCACGGCTGTGTGCCAATCCAAACCAGAAACCCAACAGCTTGGCAGGAAGCACTCATGGCAGCAGCAAGTAAGGACCTCAATTAGATGTGGAGAAATGGCCAGGATCTGCCCAGCCCAAGTGGGTTCACAGGATGCTCACCGCAGTGGGAGGGCGAGGGGCTAGGCCAGCTCTCCATGCCACGTGGTCAGCACACCTTCTCCCCACACATGGCCCCGTGGTCTAGAAGAAGGAGTTGTCTCCATGGCGCCCACTGCCAGCCACACTTGGGCTAAATCCAGTTCAAAATGGCAAGGGACAATGGAGCAGAGATGCCAGTGCCCTCAGAATCAGGCCTGTCACACACTGTCCAGCTGCAGATCCCCAGTTAGGAGACCTGCAGCTGGACAGGAGGCGGTGCTAGAGAAGCCTCACTGGACCAGGACCCTCTGCATGCCAGGATGAGGGTGCTTCAGGCTCAAACTACATAGAGCGGTGATTGAGGAAAGCCAGTGTCCCTCGTGACCTTACAGCTCAGGGCAGGAGGACATTCAGCCTCCAGCCCTACTGTCCCTCCTTGCTCTCCATCTCCACAGACTTCCAGACCCTGGCTGCAGTTGGCTCAGAAATCGCAGTGCATTTGCAGATAGGAGGCTGGCAGGAGGCTTTTCCCAGGAACATGGAAACCTTTTATTTCTGCTTTGGTTTCCTAAGAAGACCATAAAGCCCCGGCCTCCTGCAGCAAGAGTCCAGTCAGCATGGTGTCCCTCCCTTCTCCAAGCCTCTGTGGGGAACCTAGTTTCCAAGGCAGCCTGGAGCTCCTATGGCAGGGGATTTGGGCCAGGGCTTTGTGCAACACTTGTTCAAACTTTAGTGGAGGTGTGCAGGAGGGAAAGGGAGCCAGACCACTCAGCACTTTGGGTTTTTGTTGTTGTTTGGTACCAGGGATCAAACTCAGGACCTTATGCTTGCCAGGCAGGAACTTATGCCCTGAGCTATCTCCCCAGCCCAACACTCAGCACTTTGAATTGCATCCTTGGAAGAAGCCCCCAGACTCAGGATTGAAGTCTTCAGCTTCTTAGCATCTGCTGTGACCTATCCCTGTACCTGGGCTACCCGGACATGTGGAGCGATCCTTTTGGCCTCTGCCCTAATTGCCACCTGTTCTTTCTAAGCTCACAGCCAAGGTATTTGCCAGTCACATGAGAGAGCTTTCCAAGGCTGGTCCAGGAGGCCATGGTGTGGGGGAGGATGTTCAGTGGGGACCCTTGTGGGAACACAACAACCTGGATGCCACTAGCCAGCAGCCTGCCCTCTGCCTCTGTCTCCTCTCTCCCAGACCAGAGCCTTGGGTCTACTTTGCCCTCTTGTACACTTGACCAGGGCCACCCAGGCCTAAAAGACCCTGGGCACAGCCAGACAGTCCCTTCACACCTGAGGCCCAGCTGCAGTAGTGCTCCTCTTTCTCCATGCACGAACTTGTCTCGCAGGGGCTGCTTCTGCTCTCTGAAGGTCGAGGGCATCTTAGTTCGAGGAGCAGCAGAAACAGCAGAGTTGCTCATTCATTGCCCTGGATCCTGGAAACCCTGCACTTGTCCCCTGGGATTCCTACCAAAGTAAAACCACTGTGAATGAAGTATGCCAAACAGTTCTTCCAGGGCATATGGCAATTAGGAGACCTGTGTCAGTGTCACCAGCTTTTAGAGCCAGCAGAGTCTGTGAGACTTGTGGGCAACAGCAATGGCGTCCGGCTGAATCTGTATTCAGCTGGTGTGTAGCAAATCTTATCTGTCTTTGTGGCTGGATTAGGAGGCTCCTGAAGAGCTGGTGACTCAGTCGGGGTGCTAAGTGTTAGGTTTCTCAGTGGCATGGTGAAGACGAAAGATAAAAGAAGCCTTTATTATCGCCAAAGACACAGAGAGGGTCAAGAGCAAATGGGGGAGATCCTCTGATCTGAGACAGAGAGCTGAGACTTTTGCAGACTTTTGCTATGGGTGGAATTTGAGGGTCAGTTTCAATTACCTGTAAGAAGCTGACTGGGGTCTCTCCTGTGTGCGCACGAAAGGTGAGAGGAAGTTGTATCCAGGGCTGCGTTGGGGTAGAAGGAGTAAGTGGTCATTGAGAAGATAAGCCATTGTTTCAAGGGCTTCAGCCATGTTAGATGACCACCACAGTAATTTAGCAGCATGTACTTGGGCCGGAACCTGTCACTAACTACTCAGTGGGTTCATCCAGGGACACTCACAGCTGAGTGTGCTGCCCGGAGGTGGGGTCAGGGTGGAGGAGATGGTCACTGAGGCCTTTGGGGGTGTGCCCTTCTCTGGCTGGCAGCCGTCCCAGCCACCATGCTATGAGCAGCTTTTCTCTGCTCAGTCTTTCCATCATGTAGTTTCCTACTTGGAGCCAGCCAACCAAGGACTGCACCCTCTGAAAACATAAGCCAGATTAACCTCGTCTTTAAATTATGTTTGGTGAGTGTGATGTCCTAGCCATGGGAAAGCTGACAGACCCAGTCAGCTGTGACGTATTTCAAGTAATCCTTTGGAGTCACGTAAATCTGTTTGGTCCTTGTATTAGTTACCCTTCTCTCATTGCTGGGACAAATACCAGGCACTCAAAATGAGGGAAGGAAAGGTTTATTTAGCGCACAGTTACTGGAGATTTTAAGACACTGGAGAAGAGGCTGGCGCACTGCCACATCCAGGATGACCCTCTCCACACCTCTCAGAAAGCACAGGCTAGCCAGTTTAATGGTGGTTCGTGCCTCTCTGGCCCCGCCCCTTGGGCCCCGCCCTGGTCTTCTGGTCCCACCCCTCAAGCCACTCGCTCCTCCAGCTGCATCTGCCCCCTAACTTACATAAGGCTTTGGGGGGAACAACTAGACACAAACCATAACAGTGCTCACCCCTGAAGCGGATGGCCCTGATGCCACTGGCCCACCTACAGAGTGGTAAACTGAAGCTCCATTGGTTATAATCTTACCTACCAAATGCAGGATAAACCAGGGCACAGGAGCATGGTGAAGGACAGAACTGCAACCCTAAAGACACTGCTCTGTCTTTAACACTGCTTCTTGGAGGAGGCTTGTTTGGATGTCAGACAAACACCAGCGGACATGAGGGTCGTACAGTCAAGGACGAGCAGCTGATGGCCCAGTGCTGAGCTGTGATCCTGATCTCTGGGTTGGTAGGAGCTCAGAGATCTCGGTGTCCTCCAATTTCCTTGTGTCATTGCGCTAAGATGGCACTTGTCATGTGGTTGGCACCCAGGGAAGATCAGCGCCCCTTCTGCAGGTACACAAGGGCTCCCAGGCAGAGCAGCCTGACACACATCTCCATCCAGTACAGAGAGGGACAGATATCAGGGCAGCACTCTCTCTTCTAGTTCATTTCTCTGGTTGTGTTTTAGTGTCACAATGCTGCCAGGTAAGCTGCGGGCAAGGCTCGGGGTCATATGCCTGGCCTGCTGACAAGCACTTCCTTGCTCTGGCTCCAAGCTGGGTGGCAACACAAAACCTTTCCTTTTCCGTGAGTCTACCTCCACCTCTCAGGTTTAAATTTCATTGCATCAATTTATTTTCTTGTTTATTGAGACAGGGACTTACTTTGCAGTTCAGTGTGGCCTTGAACTCACAGTGATCCTCTTGCCTCGACAGTGCTGGGATTACAAGTGTGTGCTATCACCCCCAGAAAATGTTGGGGGACGGGTGTTCTATGTTTCTGGATAAAAGAAAAAGAAATTACCAAATTATTCTGCATGAAGATGGCCCTGTATCCCCCTGGTAGGGCTGCCTGGAGCCTCCATGCCCCAAGCTGCAGCTGGGCTGGTTCTCTCCGTCAGTAGCTCGGGTCCCATTCTGGGCTCAGGGCACTGCACAAAGCTTCTCCTGGTCTGGTCCTGCTGAGGGCTGGTGAGAACAGCCACAGGTACAGTGGACATGGTAGGGAACTTTCTCTATCTCCTTATTGATGAGGGAACTGGTGAGATGTCAGTCCATCCAGGAGAAATCCGAGAACCACACAAAGGGTTGGCGTGATCAGCAACTAGAGGGCATGTTTAAAAATTTTAAATTTGTTACAGTAAAAGACACATTGTCATTACCCTATCTCAAAATGGTATGACTCACTGGGAACACACTCGTCCCATCATTCTTTCCGGAGCAGCTCTGAAAGCTGCTTTCCTGAGGATCTGCAATTGTGGTGCCTTGATGTCCTGAACTGATTTAAAATATTTCCCTGCCATGGTCATTTTGACTTTAGAAAAGAGCCAGAAGTTGCATGGCACCAGATCTGGTGAATAAGGTGGCTGAGGACACAGGGTCATGTTCTTACAAGCTGCCCTTCTGTGTTTTTTCAGACAGGGTCCCATTATGCAGTTCAGGCCGGCCTCAAACTCCCAGCAATCCCCCTGCCTCAGCTTCCTGCAGGCCCCACATGCCTTCCTGTTGGCTGGCCCCCAGCAGCATCACTCACTGTAATTTTTTTTTAATTCACACCTTACAAAGACACCCAGAAAAAGACTTCCAGAGCCGCTGCAGAAAGTGGCAAGGATGATGGAATAAATGTGTTCCAAGTGAGGGGAGGATTTTGAGGGAGATTCATGGCAATGGATGTTTTATTGTAATCATTCTTTAAAACATTCACCGCATACTTCAGCCACACTGGGTGTGTGGAGCAGAGGAACACTACAGTAAATTTACCAGTGGGGTCAGGATTATTTTCCATCAGAGTCAATCCAGTCTTTCTTGCTTATTCCACATTTTCTTTAGCCTTCCTGCATTTTGCAAGAAATAATCTTAAAAAGGGGCCTGCCCCATAGCTCAGTTCTTTAAGTGGCTGTTTAACCAAAGCAGTCAGGCTCAGGTTGCTGTGGTTCGATCCCCACAACTCAAGCCAGGTATACATGCCCTGAAAGCATTCGGAACAAAAAAAAAAAAAGCCAAACCAAAAAAAAAAAAAAAGAAATAATCTTAAAAGACACGACTCTGATCACAGAGGAGGCTGTCTCGCTGGGTTCAGCTTGATTGTGTGTTGGGCATCCAGAGTCTGGGTACCATGTGACTTTTCTGAGTTTGTTTTTCTGGAAGATTTCACAATTCGAGTTTTAGAAGCCTGTATTATTTGTCACCTTGAGGCTGGGAAGCCAAACACACACACACACACACACACACACACACACACACACACACATACACATATCCTTTCTCTCCCAGATTTTCCCTGCAGTCTTTGCAAATTTGGGTGGACTCCTCTCTCCTTAAGGTCTGCACAGTACCTGAGGCTTCCAGCCTGCCAAAGTGGGGCCTTCTTTCCCATGTGGATCCTGAGACCCCAAGAACCAGATCAAGGTCATCACCACCGCCTGTGGGCTTTGTGAGTTTGATCCTGCAGAGCTGGCACAGCTCCAGCCTCTGTGGGTATCTGCTCACTTGAGCAGGTGAGGTTTGTGAGGTTTGTGGAAGCCACCTGGGTACTCAATGCTCAGGCGGAGCCCCCCTGAGGAGGCTCCTGGCTCACCTCTGTGCAGTGCAGGGTGGTTCCTGCAGAACCCTTGCAGATAACCCCGTTGCCATGGAAAGTGGGAGACCATTATGCCAGTCACTGGGGGTGGGGAGGAGGGAGAACCAGGAATTGTCTTTTCAATGCTTCATTTCAGTTTGCAACAAATGTGCCAGATTGCTAAGGGCTATGGCTGCTCAGACTGGAGCAGGGGCTTCCTTGAAGCACCAGGTCAGCCAGGCTGGAAAGAGCAATGGGGGGCCCATGTCTCCCACCAGGTACTCTGAAATGACTTGCAGGGCTGGGGTCCCTGTCTCATGATGCATCTTTCTCAACAACAAAGAGTTGTGGAAATCTTGAGTGGCCCCTCAGGTCTAGGGAAAAAGGGGTCAGAAACTGTCCAGGTTCTTGTTTCTTGGGGGCTCGTGGTTTGGAGTACCCAGTGTAGCCCACTCCAGTAGCACTCTGATCTGCTTTGTCTGAGTCACGGAACTCTGGCCCCAGAGCCCTCAGCCAGTGTCCGAGCTAAGCCTGGCTGTCTGGAGACACCAGCTGTCCCTCATTTGGGCCCATTTTATAGGACATAAAGTTGAGACACAAAGAATTTGCAGAGCCTGCTTGGCATCACTGAGGCTAGCAGCAGAGTCGGGGATCTCCCACCAGGTGGCCCAGCCCCCTTGTGAACTCAGCCACCCCCGCTGCAGCAGGAGAGCCCTGCCACCATCCCTTCCCTCCTGTGGGATCACACAGGTGAGACTCAGTCCTCGGCACCTTCACCTCTCCAGGTGCTGCCAGTCCCAGCTTCCCACAGGCACCCCAGAAAGTCCTTGGTGGACACCCATCTTGCCCATGGGACTTCACACTCAGCCTGTGTGCCTGAGGGCTGGGACAGCCCCTACCTTCGTGGTGCCCTTTGTGCATATGTTGGGGTCCTTTATAAAGGGACCAAAGCTGAGACTGAGCAAGGCCCACCTCTTGGCATGGAGAGACCCTTAGGGACACATGGCTGAGCTGCTGCTCCTAATGCAGGAAGCCTGCAACAATAACATGCAGATTCTCAGGGTCCTGCTCGGGCCTGCTGTATGGAAACCCTGAGCTGGGTTGCAGAATCTGTGCACCCCAACCAGATGCATGCTTTGGAGAGCCCATCCCTTCCTACGGGAGAGCACCCCGAGGAGCCTGCCTGCCCTCCTCTTCTGCCACCCACATCTCCCAGCCCAGGAAACCAGCACCCCAAGGGAGCTGCTCAGAGATTCAAGTGGAAGTCAGAATCTATCCCACCTGGGGGTCCCTCGGCCTGACCCAGAGCCCCAGCAAGGGGACCCACAGCATGAGCTGTGGCTTAAAGGCCATGGTTCAGAAAAAGATGAGTGGGTGTCAGGATGTGGAGAGCCACCCATGGGACCAGAGCCGAGGTCTGGAATGGGGACAGAGCCGAGAAGCTCAGGTGTCTCTTGAGGTGGTATCCATCCTCTGTGGGTGTAGGGCACTCGCATGTGCTGTGCAGAGGGCCAGGCCAGAGGGAGACCAGAGTGGACCAAGGGGGAGGCTACTGCAGTAGTCCAGGCATGCCAGTGCCGAGCTGAGACAGTGGCCTTGGAGCAGAGTGATGTGGCCGGCATCAGGGACAGGGCAGAGGCACAGGGATGTCCTGCAGGGCCAGACGCCTTGCTGCTCTGTCCCCTCATTGTTGGTCCAGCAGCACATAGGAAATGGTGTTAGTCATAGAAGGGCTAAGTTTACAGGATGGGATGTCCATTTCCCAGAATTCGCTGTTTCTGAATAAATGAGAACACACTAATCTCATCTTTAAAACCTCATGCCATGACTGCCCCCAGGCTTGCTAAGTAGCAGAGAAGGTGTTTACAGGGGATCTAGGCACTGTGTCTGGGGGAGATGATTCTTGTGAGGAACAGGGGCTTCAGTGTCGAACGCCCATGCCCTGTGCACCTCAGGCTCCCCCTTGGCAAACACAAGCCCCCCATCCACAGAGGGTTTGTTCTAAGACCCCACAGTAGGTGGCTGCAAGGGTGTTCAGCACTGCATGTGCTGTTTTTCCTACACACAATGTATAGCTGTGATTAGTTTGTAAATTAGACACAGTCAAGCTAAGCAACAATAACTGACCATAAGATAGAAGAGTTATTTATGGCAGAGGTCACCCGAACAGGGAGCCCCACAGGGATATGATCCCCAGAGCGGCTGCCAGCTGGCTCTTGGGTGAGTACCAGATGCACCCAGCATGCCCAGGATGAAGGGTTGAGTCTCCGAGCCTGGGGACCTGAGGTATCCCCACTCAGGATTTTGCACTTACAAATTGTTTCTGGGGTTTTCCGCTGAAGACTTCCAGACCTGGTCGAGCAAGGGTGAGCAAACTCAAGGGGTGAAACAGTGAGTGGGGTCTGGAGGCAAGAGAACCTCCACCCTCACAGCCTGGACCCCTTGGGCTGGAGAAGTGGGTGTGAACCCAGTTCCCCTGCTGTCATAGCCACAGTGGTCATGAGGTAGCATGACACTGACACAAGCAGTCCCCGGCTGCTTTGTGGTCACTTTGATTCCTTTAATTGAATCACTCAACTTCAGTCCCCAAATACAAAGCCAGTCTTTTTTTTTAAGTTAGCGAACTTAAATTTCCTTTTTCATATAATGGTACTCTGAGACAACTGGAGCCTACAGTGGGACAACGCTCAGTCTCACCTGCTGGGAATTTTGTGCCACGTGCAGCCAAGGTCACCCACAGGTGTGCAGACATGAGAGTGCTTTATCTTTCATGACTCTTCTCAGTGGACAAAGAACAAAGCTTTTCACAGCCCGGCTAAGTGAAAAGATGTACATGTGACATCCTAGCGCCTGTGGTTATGGTTTTGCTTTATGAAATAAACCTTCCAATCTGACTGGGAGAGGAAGCACATGGAATCTGACATTGCCATGGAAACCAGTTGTCCCGTGCCTCACTGCCTGTGGCTTCTGTTTTGTAGGTGGTTTTCAGCAAGTACTGCAACTCCAGCGACATCATGGACCTATTCTGCATCGCCACAGGCCTACCTCGGTGAGTGCCACCTGATGGGCTCTATGGAGGGTCCTGGGGTGCAGATGGTGGCAAGAGGTGGGGGTCCTGGCCTTTCCAGTCAATAAGCCAAGCCCCAGGGAGCTCAGGCTCTGGGCAGAATTCAGCAGAAGCACCCCTTTCAAGTTGGGGTTTTCCTCTCACTAGTGCATTAGCTTTGGAGAAAGGAAGCTGCTTGGGTTTAGGTTTGGTCTTCTGTTCTATCTTGTGGGTTGTTAACAGCTCAAGTGTGCCCCAGTACTCAAATAAGAGTTGCAAGGGCCAGGCACCTGTCTCACAGAGGAGTTCATTTTCTCAACCTACTTTGCATAAGCCTGGAAATTTTCTAATGCGGGTTGAGTATGCCTCCGCCAAAAAGCTGACAACCAGAAGTCTCCCAAATCTGAGCACTGTGAACCCTGTTCTGATGCTGCACCTGGCTTCATGCCCTCGGGGCACGGTCAAACCAGGAGCACTAAAAATACTGTATAGATCATCTCTGGCTGCGGACTGAAGGTGTAAAGGAAGGGCCCAGGACCCCTTCCACGTGAGAGAGTCTGCACTCCGAGATACCTCCAGCCTAGAGCATTTTGGAGAAGGGGTCCTGCCCTGTGCCCATGCTCTGACTTTGTGTCTATAAAAAGTGAGCAGGGACAGTGTGGATGTGAGTGCCAAGGTGAAGATCAGAATCGAAGGTGAGGGCCAGTTGAAATATTTCCCAGGCAGAAGAAGGGGGCTCAGATGAAGCCATACATCTTGAATCACAGTAAAGGTCTGCAAAAGCAGCCTATCATTTGGGGTGTCCTATACAACACACCGTGCCTTATAATACACACATGTCATTGTTTACAACAGCTCTAAGGTTCAGGTTTCACCTCCACTGTGCAGATTTTTAAAATTCCCAACTGCAGATGAGAGAGCCTTAGTGACTTGGTCATGATACACCTTACCATTCTATAACGATTTTGTGGGAGCAGATTGAGTCAGTTTTAGACAGATGCCCCAAGGACCTGGGGTTGAAAGGTGAGCTGCAGAGTCAGTGTGGGCTGGTTTCAGGATTGCTTTCTGTGGCACCTTGGTTTTGTCAAATCTTCCAATTCCATAAATTAGACTTGTTCCAGTTCCCATGCTACTTACAATCCTGCAGGCTCTGAGAAGTACATGCAGCTGGTTGGGGCCACTGAGCTTTATTCACGAGGGCAGGGGCAGGGTCCTTAGCACTGGAGCCCACGTGCCAGTGCCACACTGCAGGACTTGCTGACATGAGCCTGTCTTTCAGGAACACAACCATCTCCCTCCTGACCACGGATGACGCCATGGTCTCCATTGACCCCACCATGCCCGCAAATTCAGAACGGTAAGAGGCCAGGCCTCCCTGGGCTGGGACTGCTGTGTCTGCGCCACATGAGAGGGCTCTAGTGTTGGTTCTTAGATGCATTACTGCAGGGAAGGCTGCATTAGAGGTAGAGATGGATTGAAGGGAGGGTAGGGAATGGGGGGAAGCCAAGCACATCACGTACAGGCACAGATTCTCTACGATGAACGCAATTGTTACATATATCTGAAATGTACCAATAAAATCTAATTTAAAAAAAAATAGAGATAAGCATCTGGAATGCCTGTCATCCCAGAACTTGGGAGGCTGAGGTAGGAGAATTGCCCCAAGTTCAAGGCCAGTCTACACTCCATAGGGAGTTGAAGGGCAGCCTGAACTACATAGTGAGACCCTGTCTCAAAAATAAATAAATAGTAATAATAATAAAAGCAGAAACAATGGGAGGGTGGGGTGAATAGGAAGCAGGCAGGGCAATGCAGCTCCTTTGCATATGTCCACAAGAGCCCTCAGGAGCACCGAGCATCTGCCCACACGGGGCCTGATCCAGGGCATCCTGGGCACAGAGTGGGACTTGATAGAACCAGAACAGGGCAGTGGGGGAGTCCAAGGGAACCTCAGAGAGCTGTGCAGAGTAGGGAGGCCACTGTAGGTGCCCACGGGAGGACACAGACCTGTGGCCATGCACGTTCACTGCCAGGTGGCCTGGAAAGTCCCTTTGGTCTGCAATTCACAGCTGCAGTGTGCAGAGCAGCACCCCAGTGTGTGGAGGGAAGCTCGGGGCCCGCTCTGGTGTCCTGCTCCTCCCCTGCTGCCCTTGAGGGTCCAGCGGAAGATGTGAGGCCCCAGCAGGATGGTCTTTAGGGCATCCCACTCAGTGGACCCACACCACCTCTGAACCCAGGTGGACACATGGCTGGCTGCTCAGTGGTAGCACTGGGGAGTCCGGGTTCCTCTGAAGGACTGGGCTGGGAGCACCCAGGGCTCCCTCAGCTTAGGTGCCTTCTTCCTTCTGTCCTTAGAAGCCTGCAATCCCAGTCAAAAGGGTGCTCAGGCCTTCTCAGCTAGTGGCTGTCACACTCAGCCACTCCCGGGTCCCAGCAGCCCCCCAGGGGCAGGGCACCTCTCCCACCTGAGAGTCTGGTGAGAGACTGGAGTGGACTGGTGTGAACTCGCTCCTGATATCCCTGCGAACAGGCAGCACAGTGGGAGGCAGGAGCGGGAGTAACAGCGAGGTGTGTGCCCGCCCCCCATGGCAGCATTCGGTTTCATTTTTATACCTTAAGGGTGTTAAGAGTGATGCGCTCCCATGTTGCCTGTGACTGGGAGTGCCAGGAGTCATGCGCAGTGATCACTGCTCACATGTGGTGTGTGGGTCCCTCCATATTTTCTGTAGTTTTCTTTTCCAACATGAGCTCATTCTCAATGGGAGACTTGCTGCTCTTGCCCAATAATTAGGGTCAATACTGTGCATTTTGTCTTTCGCTTTTTTATTTTTGCAGTACTGGATTAAACACAGGCCCTTCACACTGAGCTACAGCCCCTGCCTGTTTTTATTTTTTATTCTGAGGTAGGATTTGATAAACTCTCCAGACCAAGCTTGAACTCTCAATCCTCCTGCCTCAGCCTCCTGGAGTGCTGGCAGTTATATGCTCAAGCTGCTATGCCAGGCTTGTGTTTGTCTATTAAAACTGAATGAGGGTGGCTGGGAAGATAAGTCGGCAGTCTAAGTGCCTGCCTGACAAGCACAAGGACCTGGGTTCAATCCCTGGTACCGCATGCCATGCCAGCCCCAAAACCCTGGGCACACCATGTGGCCACTGAAACCAGGCATTGTGGCACATGCCTGTAATCCCGGCCCTGAGGAGACTGAAACAGGAGGATCACTATGAGTCCAAGCTACATAGTGAGACCCTGTATCAAATAAATAAGTAAATAAATAAAATACTTTGTTTTAAAAAGACTGAATGAGCCCCCACAAATCTCTGATGTCAGAGGAAAAAGCATATTCAGTGGCTTCAGCAATAGGCACTTGTCTTGTCCCAGTCTAGGGACTAAATCAAGATGTTGGTTCCGAGGCCGTTTCCTGGCTGCAGAGCTACCTTTTTTCTGTCTTCTGCATGTGGCAGAGATGGAGGGGAGAGAGTTCCTTGTCACCTGTGAGGACATGAATTCCATCTCTTGTCCAAACCCCTTCGCCCCTCCACACCCCACCTCGTGGTCCTGATAGTGTGACACAGTGACCACAGCACCAGACTCCTGGGAAGACACAGCAGGGCTGAGCCACCTTGGCAGCTGTATCCCACGGTTCCCAGTGAAGAACATGGCTCTGGCATGTCAGGGCCTGGGGACAGGAGCACTGTGTTCTGGTTCACTGCTCTGTTACCAGCACCTCCTGATTATAACCACACTGTGAGTGTGGGATGAGTGGATGACTGAGCAAGTGACCTGAATAGGTGACCGCTGACCATGTCCCCAGGCCAGGTACTTTGTCCTGCTACTGGGTTGCTAAGCTCCTTTGCTGAGGTGAAAGATGCATACTTCGGATTTTAATCTGTACAACTGCCAGGCCCCACCACAAGCACCCCCAGCGCTGCCTCCCTGTGCCAGCTCCAAGTTCCCCAAGTGGCCAGGCATGGCAGGAGCCTCTCTCCCAAGCTACTTTTCCATCCCTCCTGGCTTCCCAGCCCTTGCCCTTTGCCTGGTTTCCATTGACTTCAGAGTCCATGCCAGCCCTAGCCCCGTGTCTGTGGCAGCACACTGCCATCTGCTATACTCACTACCATGTCCCCTACCCAGCCTCTATAGGTCTCCTGATTTACCAGGGTGATATCACCAAGGTACTGGGTGTCTTAGCTGGGCCACTGGCTCCATCCTGGCCAGTCCATCCAGAGTCACTGTCATGGTGAACCTAGAGGGGGCCAAAGAGAGAGAGCCATCTGTGGGGACCCTGGGATGGATTTGGGCTATCAGGTTAGAACCCAAGGGACCAGACTTGAGGGGTAGGATGCCCACAATAAAATCTGTATCATTGACCAAATGTGAATGTTTTAAAGCATGTTCAATGTTTATTGTTCTGGAGACATAATAACAATCTTTAGAACTCATCAGATGAAGCTTAGAACAGCCTAAGAAAGTAATTTTAAAAAAAGAAAAAGAAAAACAAGCTAGGCAGAGTGGTGCATACCTATAATCTCAGCACTTGGGAAACTAAGGCAGGAGGATTTCTAGGAGATCAAGGCTGGCCTGGACTGTATAATGAGACTCTGTCCCGAAAAAGAATCAAACAAGGTCAATTAAGACTCAGGACATATGAGAACTTGTACTGTAACATCATATAACTCAGTTGT